>PIJE02007375.1:2549-12686 GCA_002895965.2 Coryphaenoides rupestris | reverse complement strand
AGTTGAGTTTACGGTAGTTGAGTTTACGCTAGTAGAGTTTACGGGTAGTTGAGTTCATACACTAAGTTTGAGTTTTTACCGCTAGTTGAGTCTTACCGCTTAGTTTGGACGCTTTACATTTAGTTTTAAGTAAATTTGCTTACGTTGAGGTTTTACGCTACTTGGAGTTGTACGGTAGGTTGAGTTTACACTTCATTTGAGTTCTAACGCTAGGTTGAGTTTTACACTAGTATGAGTTTAACACAAGTTGCTGTTTACCAGCTAGTGAGTTAATGCTAGTTGAGTTTACGGTAGTTGAGTTTACGCTAGTAGAGTTTACGGTAGTTGAGTTTACAGTAGTTGAGTTCATGCTAGTTGAGTTCTATACTAGTTGAGTTTCTAGTTGAGTTTACGCTAGTTGAGTTAATAGGAGTTGAGTTTACGCTAGTTGAGTTTACGCTAGTTGAGTTTACATTAGTTTAGTTAATGCTAGTTGAGTTTACGCTACTTGAGTTTACGGTAGTTGAGTTTACACTCATTGAGTTTACGCTAGTTGAGTTTACACTAGTTGAGTTTACACAAGTTGTGTTTACACTAGTTGAGTTAATGCTAGTTGAGATTACAGTAGTTGAGTTTACACTAGTTGAGTTCATGCTAGTTGAGTTTGCGGTTGTTGAGTTTACACTAGTTGATTTTACGGTTGTTGATTTGACGCTAGTTGAGTTTATGCTTGTTGAGTTTACACTAGTTGAGTTTACACGAGTTGAGTTTACGCTAGTTGAGTTAATGCTAGTTGAGTTCATGCTAGTTGAGTTTATACTATTTGAGTTTGATACTAGTTGTGTTTACACTAGTTGAGTTAATGCTACTTGAGGTTACGGTAGTTGAGTTTACACTAGTCGAGTTTACGGTAGTTGAGTTATGGTAGTTGAGTTCATGCTAGTTGAATTTATACTAGTTTAGTTTGCGCTAGTTGAGTTTATGCTCGTTGAGTTCATACCAGTTGACTTTACGCGAGTTGAGTTTACACTCGTTGAGTTAATGCTAGTTGAGTTTACGGTAGTTGAGTTTACAATAGTTGAGTTAATGCTAGTTGAGTTTACACTAGTTGAGTTTATGCTAGTTGAGATTACGGTAGTTGAGTTTACGCTAGTTGAGTTTATGGTAGTTGAGTTCATGCTAGTTGAGTTTATACTAGTTGAGTTTATACTAGTTGAGTTTACGGTAGTTGAGTTTACGCTCGTTGAGTGAATGCTAGTTCAGTTAACGCTAGTTGAGTTTATACTAGTTGAGTTTACGGTAGTTGAGTTTACGCTCGTTGAGTGAATGCTAGTTCAGTTAACGCTAGTTGAGTTTATACTAGTTGAGTTTACGGTAGTTGAGTTTACGCTCGTTGAGTGAATGCTAGTTCAGTTAACGCTAGTTGAGTTTATACTAGTTGAGTTTACGGTAGTTGAGTTTACGCTCGTTGAGTGAATGCTAGTTCAGTTAACGCTAGTTGAGTTTATACTAGTTGAGTTTACACTAGTTGAGTTTATACTAGTTGAGTTTACGCTGGTTGAGGTTACGGTAGTTGCGTCGTCGCTGGGCTAATCAGTGATTTCAGACGTGACGTTCTAGCGCCTTCCTTTTACTCACCGCAAAGAAGGCCTCCTCAAAGACCAGGAGCGGACCGGAGAAGCCGATGACCAGCACGGGCTGCGCCGCCACGAAGCAGAAGACGATCCCCTGGACGCTGGTGGAGATGAGGAGCTCCGACACGCCCATCATGTTGTCCACCTTGTCCGCTGAGGAGGAGGAGGAGGAGGAGGAGGAGGAGGGAGACCAACCACGTCCCTCGTTTATTCCTGAGTTTGTTTTTTCTATGCTATCTGCAGCATTGTGGGAGTTAACCATCATGTTGTCTCCAATGTTTAGGGTGCTGCTGCGATCATGACATGCGATGACATGCGATTTATTTGTATTATTCTCTTGTTTGTTTCTCTATTGTTTATTATTCTATCGCTATTACACAAACACACACACACACACACACACACACACACACACACACACACACACACATACCATCTCTCTCTCTCACAGACACACACACACACACACGCACATACACACATACCATCTCTCTCTCACACACACACACACACACACAGACACACAGACACAGACACAGACACACACAGACACACACACACACACACACACACACACACACACACACACACACACACATACCATTTACATTTACATTTAGGGCATTTGCCAGATGCTTTTATCCAAAGCAACTTATGAAGAGTACATTTGTCGAAAAATAGAGACCATCTCTCTCTCACACACACACACACCCTCACACACACACACACACACTCACACACACACACACACCCTCACACACACACACACGTACCCAGCAGTCCTCCGAAGGTGATGGCGGGCGACAGGGCGGCAAAGTAGATGAAGATGACGGCAGCCAGCACCTGGGAGTTGAGGGCGTCCGTGATGTCGCTGCGGTAGTGCTGGTAGCGCCGCCGGATGTCCCGCATCATCCCACCGAAGGGCCGCCCTGTGCGGGCCAGCGGGTCCTCCGGGGGGGCGGCGGCGGCTGAGAGAGAGGCTGGAGGGGACACAATGCATCATGACTCGTGAGGAGTGACGAGTCGTTCCGTACTGTAACTTCCAAAACCAACGTAAGTAAGATAAAATAAGATAAGATCGAACTTTATTCATCCTGAAGGAAATTCTTTTGCCAGAGGTTGCTCAAAATACCAACAACATAAGCACAAGAATAGAATAATAAACAATAGAATAATAAAATAAGAAATGTAAAAATGTTCAGTGCAGTGAATAAACCTAAGGAAAAATATACGGAAGCTATTCAGTAAACAAAATAAGTTGCCAATGGTATTGAGAAGTAGTAATGAGAAGTAGTATTGCACATGAGGAACATTGCACATGATGATGAAAGGTAATATTTCACATGATGATGAAAGGTAATATTGAGACGTAGTATTGCACATGAAATTAAGAAAAATTGCACATGATGATGAAAGGTAATATTGAAGGTAATAATAATAATAATAATGATGATAATAATAAATATGCCATAACCTAGTGCAAATGAAAACTACATTTTTGCCACATCTCACATGAGAAATTCTGTGGCAGTTTCAAACACTGTCTCAATGTCACAATGTCTCCCCATCATGATAGATATGTTCTAGTAACATTCCAATGCTTCCAAAATGGGGGTGGTCATTGTGATGTGACCTTGCCACATACAAGCGTTCCTCAAACCCTCGGTCAGAGCTCAGTGGGCTATTTGATTATTGACTGATGATAAAGTTTCCTGTTTCTCGATCAGACCAAGACAGAATTTGCAGTCAACAAAAATCATTTAGCTTTACTCTGAACACTGATTGGACCAATCAACCAATTAGAGTGTTGGTCTCATTGGACTCTCATAGAGTCAAACTCGACTTGGCCGTGGTTTAAAAAGACTGTGTGTGTGAGTGGGTGTGCATGTGTGTGTGAGCATGCGTCCTGGAACGCACACTTGCGGGGCATGGCGTGCAGGTGGGCTGGGGGTTCGGCGGGTCGCAGCCTCTCCGCCAGCAGTTTCTTCTGGAAGCCCAGGATGGCGCTGAGCGAGGCCTCGCTCTGGATCTCCGTGGGGGGGATCACCACGCTGAAGTCCATGAAGTCTGTCACGGCCGCCATCAACTGGGCCACGCCCTGCGCTTGGAGCGCCGCCTGGTTGAACACCTGGGAGGAGGCGTTAAAAAATTTATTCTTAAATTCTTAAATTCATTATTAAAAGTATCGTACCGCCCGACCACTGCCGACTAAATTGAGATGAGATAAGTCCCACCCTCTGAGGGTCAGCTCTGGTCCCTCCTTCTACAGAAATAGAATTTCCGGTTCCGATTTCTCTTTCTTCCCGTGAGCTTTGAGCGCAGTTCACAGTCCCCGGGGCAAGATGAAGAAGAAGAAGAGAAGAGAAAAAGAAGAACAACAACAATTGACAAGGAGAATAAATATGGAGTTGAAAAATCCCTCACTTTATCGGCCATTGAGGGCGGCCATGGCGCGGCGTGTTTCATGGTAGTCCACGTCACTCTTCCCCGGAACGATCAGGACGAAGACGAAGCGGACGGGCACCGCAGCCTCCAGAGCCGAGTCCAGCGCCACGGCTTCCTTCAAACGCACAAACGCCGCAGCGGGCTTCTCCAGGAAGTCCAGGGATCCTGAAAAATAAATAAAACAGAATTATATCCATTGGAAATTACACATAGACTTGTACATACATAGTTGTTGAGGATATCGCTAGTGTATGAGCATGAATGTGCAGTTTTTTTAGTTTTTCGTTGCTTAATCTGTATTTTAAGATAACTGAATTTACGCTAGTTGTATGTACTGTACACTGGGTTTTGTGCTAATTAGCAATTTCACTCAACTATTACGACGTCAAAATAAAAAATTAAGTGACAATCCATGTATGTAATGTATTTTATAGTAATATTCATACCCTTTGTAAAATTAGTTTTACTTACTTTTAATTACTTTGTGCTACTTTAGTTCATATTTTAGTTGTTCTGGTCTAATTTCTTTGTGTTCTTTTTTTGTCGTATGCAGTGGTCTCATCTTTTGTATGCTGTTTTTTTAAATAAAATAGATTTTTTTTCAGATACTTGGCTGAAAGTAGTCTGATAGTAGGACTTGAAAAAAACCCAGGAAAACTATAATGAGCAAGATGCATATGTTGTCTTACCTACAATCACCATGGAATCTTCAGTGCTATCAGCGGCATCTGCCTGATGGATACCAAAACATACACCCTCATATTTACAGCTTGGGTCGCTACATTATGTGTGTATCCTATGGATCCTATGAACAGTGTTTTGACAACTCTTTTATATAGACAAAGCCTTTGGCTAAATACATTTTCTTGCGCAGCAGGTTTATGATAAGCAATGGAAGTTTCCTAATGTGTGTTTTTTGTGCCCTCATGTTCTTGAAAGACCTGATTGAAAAAACTTGTGTGAGGGCAAAACGCAAACCAAGCCCCGGAGGGAAAAGGAAGGAAACCTGGCTGCAACAGAAATTGTGTTAAGATAGATTCTACGATCCCAATAAAATAGATGATACAATCCCAATAAAATAGATGATACAATACCAATAAAATAGATGATACAATCCCAATAAAATAGATGATACAATCCCAATAATATAGATTATACAATACCAACAAAGGCCAAATATTACCTTCACCTTTCATAATGCGCTATTTTGTTCCCCTTTTATAAAACTATAAATATATTTGAATATTAATATATTGCCATTTAGTGACAAGGACAAGACAGGCATTTTTTTCGTATCTTGTATGAGCAGTGACTTCCTTCAACGTACCTTTTCTTTGACAGAGAAATTGTGCATCTCTGAGCCTTGGTAAGGGCCTGGCTTTCTGGATCCCCTGATTGGCTGGAGGGGAAACCAATTGCATGAATACGGGGTCAGTCAAAAGAATGTATATGATGATCCAATCAATGGACAACGAAAGGTAACTTAGAGAGGGTGGCGTATTCAGTACTTTTTCCTGTCATCTATGTATGTTATCAACATGGTTTATTTTAAATGAACGATATAGTTGTAATGAAGTTAACTTGGGGTTCTGGGCCAACCTGCGGTTCTGGATCAGAGCGTTGAGGACACCGTCGCGGTCTCCCGGTCTGATCTCCTTCTTCCTCACCAACTCGTCCACCATCTTCTCAGCGATGGTGGCCAGGCTCTGCTCCTTACAGTCCAGCATCACCACACCTGCATACGGCAAGGAAGACCATCACTTGCTGTACTAGCAGTAGGACGACATCAATGTAGTCGTTGGAGATGGGATTCTTTATTAATTAATTTAATAATGAATGAATGAATGAATGAATGAATTAATTATTAATTCCTGTGTTCATGGCTCAGCAGTTTTTCATGGCGGATCTGAGAACATTAATCACCCAATTCATCCATTACAGTCCATCTATCCATTCATTCATCATCTGTCCATCATCAATCCCACTATCCTCCTCCATACCTCCATACCTCCATCCAGTCATCCATTCAATCCTTTCACCATCCTACCATCCACTATCCTCCATCCCATCCATCCAGTCATCCATCATCCATCCAGTCTTTCAACCATCTATTAATTCATCCATTCCTTCATTTCTCAATTCATCCATCCATCCCATCCATCCAGTCAACCATTATCGATCCATCCGGTCACCCATACACCCATCCACCCAGTCATCCATCCATCCACCATGTGTCCAGTGCTGACCAGTGTTCATGGTGCGTCGGAGCTGCAGCAGGCTCTTGAAGGTGAGGTAGGTGATGTGCGAGGAGGAGGCCCAACCTCCAGCCTGGGGCTGGTAGCGGCCCATCTCCTGCCAGAACGACGGCTGCTGGTCCTGCATCGGCTCGGCTTCCGGTCCGCCTGGAGAGAAACTGTAGGATTTGGGTGGGGGGGGGGGTTACTGTCTCATAAAGGGGTTCACAGGTCCACATTGTACAACAATCCCCTCACCTCGTGGTTCCTAAACGATGTGCCAAAAATGTACAATTCTATTTGTATTCTATTGGATTAAATTGAGTTTTACAAACTAATTCTTGAATTGTTCGAATATTTCATGAGTAATATAGTCCAAGCAGATCGTCACTCACGGTTCCCTAGGAGGACCGCATCGAGGAGGACGAGAGGGCAAAGTACTCTGAGCTCGTGGAGGAATGCCGGAGCAATGGGTGGCGAGCAAGGTGGTGAGCCCATCGATGTGGGATGCAGAGGGTTCACAGGCCAGTCCCTCTGCCGGGCCTACAACACACTGGGCATCACAGGGGCCAGTAGGCGAAGGGCCACCCCTACACCATGAACAACAGAGCAAGCAAGATCCACCAGCTCAGGCAGGAGTTGAAGAGCCTGAGGTCGCAATTCAAGGAGGCGAGGGAGGAGCAGAGAGGGCCTCTCACAGAGCTGAGGAGCATCCTCCGCAAGAAGCTTATGACCTTGAGGAGGGGCGAGGGGCTTAGGAGACGGAGGAAGGAGAGAGCCAGGAAGCCAACTGCCTTTCTAGCAAACCCATTTTGGGTTTACAAAATGGCTGCAAGGGCAGAAGCGCAGTGGCGCAGCTCACCTGCTCCAAAGCTGAGGTTGACCGCTACCTCAGAGACACCATCAGTGATGAATCCAGGGAGCAAGACCTGGGCCACTGCAAGTCATTGATAAAACCACCGGCACCAACTCTCGAATTTGACTGGAAGGAGTCCAGCTGGAAGGAATATATCTCCACCCAGTGAAGAAGACCATCGCTTTTGTCAGGGCTGGGGAGAAACCAACACCAGCTGTTAGTGCCACCTCCTCTGGCTTAAAAGCAGTGGCTGGGAGCTGAAAGTTGACCTGGGGAAGCAACTGAACTTCTCAGAAAATGATGCTGCAACAACACTAAGGCGCTAATCTCAGAGACCTCCAAACAGAACGTCCTCTTAGAACTCATGGTTCCCTGGCAGGACCGCATTGAGGAGGCCAACGAGAGGAAGAGGGCAGAGTATGCTGAGCTGGTGGAGGAATACCGGAGCAATGGGTGGCGAGCCATCAAGTTGGTCACTGAGGCAGCGGATGTTGCCTCAATATGTCTGTGGATCATGAGGGGGGAGCCGTGGGTGGGTTAGAGCTACCTGGACACAAGCCGGGGCTTGATCAACCCCGGCTGGGTCGCCTGGAGGAGGGTGTCTGATAGTTGAAAGACCTGAAACACCCGAGGAACCCAGGAAACATCACTGACGATGTGTTCAGGTGCGTCACAGGATGATGTATGTTAAAAGGCTAAATAAAAGACATGTTTACAGAGTGATTAGAGTGATAACATGTGTTATAGGGGCTATTTTGCATGGATATGATTACAGGTGTGCCTGTGAGAATTTGGCTTGCCCTTTGGTGTGCCTCGGGCACAACAAGTTTGTAAACCACTTGCCGAAACCTTCAGAAAAATGTCCTCAAAACCCCCCAGAGAGACACGCGAACCGGACTTACAGTCTCTGGCCGGCCGCTGTTCTGATCCCTCTGTGCTGCTGTGCTACTGCTGTTTTGACTGTCAATAAACATTAGTGGCCGTGTGTGTGTGTGTGTTTGTGTGTGTTGATAGAGCTGGACAGTTTGTGTGTATGTGTGTGTGTCATCTGTCCTGTTGTCTAGCAAAAGCTAGATATCGATCGATCTAGATTGATCGACCTATATAGCTATCTATCTATCTATCTATCTATCTATCTATCTATCTATCTATCTATCTATGATATTGATATAGTGAAGTATAGATAATACACATGATTTCATTAAATGATAAAAGTTGCAGTTTTCATCAAAATACATTTCACTTACCTGGATTCTGCCTGTTGTGTTAATGATAATGTTCAAGGCTGTACCGGTTACAAGTTACAAATATTACAAATGTAATCAATAATATTTCTTCAATTCGGATTAATATAATGTAACAAAATCTATTAATGAATGATGATTTCATATATATATTTAGAATACCCAATATAACATTATATTAGTAGTAGTAGTAGTAGTAGTAGTATAGTAGTAGTAGTAGTAGTAGTAGTAGTAGTAGTAGTGGTAGTAGTAGTAGTAGTAGTAGTAGTAGTAGTAGTAGCAGTAGTAGTAGTAGTAGTAGTAGTAGTAGTAGTAGTAGGATAGTAGCAGTTGTAGTAGTAGCAGTAGTAGTAGTAGTAGTAGTAGGATAGTAGCAGTTGTAGTAGTAGGATAGTACCATTTGTAGTAGAAATAGTAGTAGTTGTAGGATAGTATCAGTTGTAGTAGAAATATAGTAGTAGTAGTTTGTAGTTTGTAGCAGTAGTAGTAGTATTAGTAGTGATAAAAATACAAGCCTAATCTATGGATGAATAATTGAATTGTTAATATCTGACTAATATAGAGGCTGCCAATTGACATTACCAACAAGAAGTAAGTCATTGTTAAAACAATTAAAATGGTCTATAAATGTATGATATTCCAGTGAAAGTAAACAGGTAGTTTACTTTGTGCTTCTGCCACCGCATTAAGCTGCACGTGAGTACAAGTTGTCTCTCACAACACAATCAATTATTTCCAAAACAGCCAAGGAAATAGCAGAGAGGGATTACAAAGACTTGGCACGCCAGTGTGTGTGTGTGTGTGTGCATATACTGTAAGTGTGTCTGTGTATGTTACTGTGTGTGCACATTTCTGTGTGTTTCTGGATTTCTGAATGTGTGTGTGCGTGTGTGAGAGAGAGAGAGTGTGTGTGCATCTATCTCCCTATGCACATCTGTATGTATGTGCACACTTCTCTATGTTTCTGTGTTCATGGATGTTTATGTATGTATAGGTGCCTGTGCATGTGTGTGTGTGCGTGTGTGTGTCTGTGTGTGTGTGTGTGTGTGTGTGTGTGTGCGTGTGTGCGTGTGTGTGTGTGTGTGTGTGTGTGTGTGTGTGTGTTGTGTGTGTGTTGTGTGTGTGTGGTGTGTGTGTGTGCCTGTGTGTGTGTGTGCTGTGTGGTGTGGTGTGTGTTGTATGTGTGTGTGTGTGTCAATATGTATCTGTGTGTATGTGTGTGCATGTGCGCGTGTGTGTGTGTGTGTGTGTGTGTGTGTGTGCGTGTGGTGTGTGTGTGTGTGTGGTGTGTGTGTGTGTGTGTGCATGTGCGTGTGTGTGTACACTACAGTACAGTATGTCTGCTACTGTAAGGCTGCAGGTATCATATTGTGCAGTCGGATTATGTGTGCAAATGCGTCCTGACTCAAATCAGTTTTGTGAATGAGTACCTTTGCCTTTTATCATGCTCATGCATACATTTCTTTCTTTCTTTGTCATTCATAAAAGTGATTCATATTTGTGTTTGTATGTGTATGTGCATGCATACCTGTAGTGCTGTCAAATGTCTGATTGTAATACGTCTCCTGATATTACAATAATCATATACTTTAAGACAAACTCCAATATTTCAACAGCACAAATATACTCTATTCTCTATATGGTTTTTTTGTTCTTTATATTGCCTTGTTGTTCATATGCCTATTTGTTTCTATGCCTTGCTGTTTACATGCATATTTGTAACTGCCTTGCTGTTTATATGCTTA
>PIJE02007372.1:0-12688 GCA_002895965.2 Coryphaenoides rupestris | reverse complement strand
TCTCCCAATGTATCCAATCAGGAGTTGTGGAGAACTAACCTTCGACTTTGACGGACAGCGTGATGCTGGCTCCCTGCTTCACCTTGCGGTTGTTGAACCTCTCCAGGAAGCGCGGAGGAACCAGAGGCTCCTTGGAGTCTGGAGAGAGTAACGTAGAAGTAGTTTAATATAGTTACATCATGGCAGTACCATACAATACACTCGTCTCATCTCCTCTCATTACATTTCTGTAGAAGCGGGGGTCAAATACCTTTCTTTGCATCTTGTGGCATCTTCTCCCCTGGACCTGTTGCAAGAAACGTATCATTTAGTCTTACATGGTACCTCTATGACAATATTTCCCAAATGGGGGTACACACACCTCCAGGGTTACTGTGAGGAATTGCAAGGGGTATGAGGAAGCTGTCTAAAAATCTGAATCTGAATACCACCTTAAGTACATCTGAACACAATGCATACAACTTTGGTGAATCAACGATCATAAGTGAAGCACGTAAAGTCCATAACAGTATTGACACCACCCATGTGTTCATGTTTATAAATAGCATTATATGCACTTACATTATAAGATAAGATAAGATACGATAGAACTTTATTAATCCCGAAGGAAATTCTTTAATTCTTTAATGATTAATTTCCTTCGGGATTCATTTATCTTCTTATCTATCTTATTTATCTTCACTTTCATGTTTTCCCTGGCTCCAAAATGTTTTGTACTGGTGAAAAAATCTTTACAATCGGCATATTGGTCGAATAGTTTGAGAATCACCGCTCTATGGTACACCAGCGCTATGACAGTACATGGGAACACCTGATGCTGCACTTGCTGGTGGATGGAAGAAAATAGGACCCTACCGAGCACCAGGAGTCTCGCGGAGGAGTAGGCGGAGCCGGCCGCGTTGCTGATGTAGGCGGAGTACTCTCCCATGTCGGCCCGCTTCACCTCCAGGATCTCCAGGCCGTGGACGTCCCGGTCGGCCAGCACCACCACCTGCTTGGAGGGCCGCAGGGGATGGCCATCCTTGAACCAGTACACCCTGGGCTTGGGGAAACCTGTCACACACACACACACACACACACACACACACACACACACGCAGCTAAATATACACTTTTTGGGGGGTTAGATAATAAATAATAATAATAATTTTGTATTTATAGATTGTTATTTAGAGCTTTTCAAGGTACCCAAATACACTTTATAATGTTATAAAATACACAAGAATAAAAGAATAAAGAATAAAATATATCTAATCAGACAAAAATCTATCAGAATCACAATAACAATATATACAAATACAGCAAACAGTATACAACATATATTATATTAAACGTAGAATATCAGGTTTTTTAAATATTTGCCGGGGGAAAGAAAGCTAAATATAGCCTTTATCGAAATAGCCCTTTTCAAAAGTCTTCTTCAGTGTTTTGCTGGCAGGAGATTGGTGGAGATTGGGTAGAGGAACCGTCCACTCACCTTTAATCCTGAGCTGCATCTTAGCCTTGGGTGCCCCCGGGCTGACGTGGGCGTCACGCAGCTCCTCCACCACCTGGGGGAGCTGCTCGTCCTCAGCCACCGACTCGAAGGCCTCCGTCTCCCTGTGGAGGTGGAGGGGAACGTTGAACCGTTACAGCAACACTGTTTGCATCAAACTGCTTTTGATGCATTTCTTTTGGGTTTGGTAAGCTATGGTCGCTGCTAGCTACTACAGTGGTCTACCTGGACATGTAGCCCTTGGCACTGATGTAGGAGGAGGTCTCGGTGGCGTCGGCGGCCGTGTCGTAGTCGGAGCTGCAGGACACTGTGTGGGAGGAGCCAGAGAGGTCAGGTGTTGTCACGCAGGTATGGGAAAGGAAAGATAGTCTAGTGGTTCAGGTGTTGGACTCCTGGTCAAAAGGTTCAGGGTTTGCCCAAATCCATCCTAATTGCCATGACTATTAATGGCAAATCTAATACAAAATAATTGTCCCTCATCACTTATGATAAAAGCATCTGTTAAATAGTGAATGGTAAGTATGAAAGGAAATCTGTCTGGTGGTGTATGCAAAAATGTGCATGTCTCATTTCTTATACTTATTCTTCTTTATTTATTCGGTTTTTTTTGTCAGGGACAGTGCGTATTAATAATAAACAGTAGTGTAAATATGTGTAAATATAGTGTCAATATTTCATCTGTAGTCCCGGGCCAGGTGTAAAGTTGGCAGCCAAAACTAACAATAACCGGCGCTTGAAGAACCCCGTGTCCGTTCACTTCCGTCGCGGCACAACATAAAAACCTGACTCCGTTGGGGGTGGGGGGGGGCGTGGATGGTAAGCTGCACTTACGGTCGACCCGTAGCTCGGCCTTGGTGGCGGCGACTCCGCTGCTGTTCTCGGCCACGCAGCGGTACACGCCCATGTCGCGCGGCAGCACGGTGGTGATGATGAGCTGGTGGCAGCCGTCCTGGTCCTCGTTGATCATGTAGTGGTCGTTCTCCTCCAGCAGCTTGCCGTCCTTGAACCAGCGCACGGCCGGCGCGGGCTTGCCGATCACCACGCAGTCGAAGCTGACCGGGTAGCCGTCCGGCACGTCCTGGCTCTGCAGCTCCGTCAGGAACACCGGGGCGGCTGGTTGGGGGGAGGCGGGAGGGAGGGGAGGGGTAAGGGTAAGGTCGAGAGGACACAGTGCTGAGACACAGATGGAGGACGTTATGGTTGCTGCTGCTGCTAGCTGCTGCTAGGCTCCATCCAACAAAGAATCAGGTGACGTCCACCACCTTGCCATGGCAAATGGTTTTGTTTGTGTGTTGTGTTTGTTATTATTTGGATGACATGATGATTTGTCAACGTTGGGAACGATCATGGCACAACATGAGGGATCACTGAAACGGCGTGCAAATGAAGGTGGACCTGCATGCTCCAGTCGTCATTAGAAACACAGCAGAGAGAGAGAGTGGGGGGGAAAAGTCAGTTAATACTTTGACGAATACATTCAAGACAAAGGAGGTAGAGAGAGGGCAGTATATTAACAAGAAGAAGAAGAAGAATGTGGGAAGAAAATGCAAAGATAGGCTACACTGGACAGGAGAGTTTTGCCAAAATTACAGAACGCTACATATAAGGAGTGCAGTACAAAACAAACATGAGATGTACTCACATAATGTTCTCACATAACGGGTAACAAGTTGAAGTTAATCATGAATGCTCGCTAGGAATATTAACATATAACAGTGAAAACAGTAAGCGGGATCAAATTATTCATATCTTATACAGACATTATGGATATAAAATTACATGGCCGATACGAACACGTGTTTTTAGTCAACAGAGTGCTTATTATTATTAACAACATAATACACGGTACAATAATATTAGCGAAGAAGAACATACTGTGCAACTGTTTTAGGACACGTGTGAACATGTATGTTAAGAGGTACGACGACAAAGGAATGGGTGGGGTTGAATGAATGAGTGTATACTTTTAAATCCGGCCACTCTCATGGCGTTTCCTACCCGGTGCCCCCGCCATGAAGGCGGGCAACTGTCTGTCTTGTGTGGGGGTCTGCGTGCCGTCGCGTGTGTAGCCCCTCTTCATGATGCGCAGCTCCACCCGGACGGGCCCCGCCTCCAGGATGGTGGTCTCCAGGGCACGCCCTGCGCCGTGAACATCTCCTGGAAGCGCTGGCGGCGACCTCGGCCTCCCGCCCGCGCCTCGAAGCGGATGTAGATGTAGCGATCGTCTTCGCGTACGACCGGGGGTCCGGCGCCAGCATCGGGTCTCCCTCCTCCGCGCTGAGGAAGGACTCGCTCTCCTCCTCCACGTCGGGCGGCAGACGTGTGCGCAGCAACCGTCGCAGGCGCCTGCTGGCCAGCCGCAGCGACTCGTCCATCTCGCTGCCCGACGAGCTCTCGGGCTCGCTGTCGGCGCTGTAGCCCACCGCCAGGGGGCGCCGGCCCGACGACGGCGATGACTCCTCCACGCGCACTGCGCCCCCGCCTGCGCCCACACCCACCTTCCCGCTGTGCGAGGTCACGCCGAACTTGTTGGTGACCTCGCAGGTGTAGACGCCCGTGTCCCCGCGTGGTGACAGCGGTGATCACCAGGGAGCAGGTGCCATCGTGGTAGATATCGATGTGGTGGTGCTTGCCGTCGGCCAGCGGCGCCCCGTCCTTCAGCCAGCGCACTTTCTCGGGCCGGCCCTCCGCCATGCACTCCTAGGTGGACGGTGCCGTTGGGCTCCGCCGTCTGGTCCTTGAAGACGTCCTTGAACGCCGGCCGCATGTCCTTGCGCGCCTTGAAGCCCTTGAAGGCGGCCTGGATCTTGATGGCCGCCTCGCGGAGCTCGGCTCGTCCTCCTTGCTGATCTCCATCACGCTCTCCTCCTGCGCCGCCGCCGGCACCTGCGTCGCGCTCACCTTCGTCGCGCTCACCTGCGTCGCGCTCACCTGCGTCGTGGCTCACCTGCTGAACCGTGGTGGTGGCCTTTCTGGTCGGACATTTTGAATTGGGCGTAGAATCGCTCGCGGCCAGGTCCTCGACGCGGCTCTCCACCGACAGCGTGGCGGTCTTGCTACTCTTCTTGAGGTAGGACACTAGCGAGGAACCTCCGGTCACCGACTCGTCTTCGGAGCTCGTGAAGAGATTGGGCTCCTTGGGTTTCTCCTCCTTCTTGGATTTCTCCTCCATCTTAGCTTTCATTTCCATCTTAGGTTTCTCCTCCTTCTTAGGTTTCTCCTCTTCCTTCTCCTTCTCCTTCTCTCCGTCGTCTTCACTTCTGCCTTCTCTTCTGCCTTCACCTCCTTTTCCTCCTTCGGCGGCCCTGCATCTTTCCCGCCTTTGCCGTCCTCCTCGGGCATCTCGGAGATGGAGTCCAGCGTGGGCTCTCGGCTCATGCGCCGCTTCTTGGCCAGGGCCTCCCACAGCTCGTGCACGTCCCTTCCTCTGCCGCCTCGGGGGGCAGGCATGGCTGGCCCCCTTCCTCTGTGTCTCCCTCCACCTTCTTTACCACCTCTGCTCCTATGAAACCACAGTGAGGTTCCCCCCCCCGCCGCCCCGACACACACACACACACACACACACAAATGCTTTTGTTATAGTTGCAGCATTTTTCGCGACGCAAAACGCAAAACCATCTCGACTGACTTACCCACTATAGACCTTAAAGGATTCCTATTCTACCACCAGGTATGATCGTGATAAGCCATTCGTGATTCGCCATCACAAGTGGGAGTGTGCACCTATAAGTATGGTGGATAGATCAGCTTACCAGTTGCTACAGTCCACTGGGTATGGTGGTAGGCTGACACATCCAGCATACTTCTAAGTGGACACTCCCACTTGTGATCGGAGATGACACCGGTTTTTGAAACGGCTTGAATCACGCTCACACCTGGTGCCATGTCTCCTTTAACTATCTACAGGGTTTCTGTAGAGCTAGGTCTAAATGTAAACTGAAAAAACACCAACATAATGTAGAGAATAATAAATCATATTTCTTTATTTTAGTTGAATTTAAAAAGCACCGTTACCTGTCAGGACAAGGTCGATGGAGCTCTCGGCATCGGCGGAGGCCACGCACGTGTATACCCCCTGGTCGGCGGCCTCAAAACCCTGAATCAGCAGCGAGTGCTTCCTGCCCTCGCTGCTGAACTGGTACTTAGCCCGCCCTCCAGCTCCCTGCTGCCTCTCAGCCATGTGACCGACACGCCCTCAGCAGAGAGCTGGCAGTCCACGCGCGCCGTCTTACCTGAACACAGGTCAGCGCACGCCAGCGGCTGGGTCACCGCTACCGGGCCTCTGGACATGGGAGATTAAAATGCGTATTAGGATAGAAAGTTGCATTTATTGCATCTATATATTCGAGATACACACAAGAGCCCCTTGAGATTTAAAACTATTTTGCAAAAGTGTCCAGGCCTAGATAAAACGGCACAAGAAATAAGAAAATAAACCAACACATCATCAAATATTTATCTCTGATGTTATTATCGTGTCGATAATGAAATGTTTTTAGATCATCAAAATGATAGATTTGACATTGATTTTGCCTTTGCTTTTTTGGTGATATAACTACACATTTAAAAGCAAGTGGCCCATTTAAATTGACATTTAAAATGTTAAATACTAAAAATATTGGGTGACATCATGAAGCTGCAACAAGATGCCTTGCATGGAAGGAACTGCGGAGGAGTTGTGCTGCTACATTAGCAGATTATTCATTACTCAACGTGACTCCCGGTGTCTCCACTCACCGAGCTGCACCGTCTGCGGCAGCTGAACGGGCTCCCCGGTGCCCGCTCGGTTGATGGCGGCCACTCGGAACCTGTAGCCACCGCCCGGGATCAGGTTGTCCGCCCACAAACTCCGTGTTGCACAGCGGCTCGGCGTGGCACGGCAGCCAGAGGGCGCTGTCGGCCACCCGCATCTCCAGCCTGTAGCCCAGGATGGGGCTACCGCCGTCGTGCAGTGGCGTGAACCAGGAGAGGGCGACGGAGGTCTGGGTCTTGCTGAGCACCTCGGGTCCTCTGGGGCATCGGGCACCGCTGTTGGGGACGGGAATGCATCCACAGTGTTATTGACAAAGACTTCGATGGAAGGATGAAGTTTGGTTTGTTTGCATTTCCGCACTCACTGATGATGGCCAGCTTAGCCATTGAGATGGCGTCTCTGGCTGCGAAGGTGATCTCCTGCGGGGACATGAGGGGCGCCTGTCTCAGCACCAGGCGGTAGGCGCGGCCGTCCGCCCGCATAGCCCAGCTGCTGTCGGCCTTCAGCTCCACACCGTTGGCGTACCAGGCCACCTCCGCCGCGGGGACGGGCTCGGTGAGCTCCACGCAGAACTCCACCTTCTCCCCCACGGCGGCTACCTTGTCCTCGAGGCCCTTGACCACGTCCAGCTGCCAGCCTGAGGGCAGCGAGGAGAGCCGATCGATGTCAGGTTATTGCTGCTGATCAATGTTGTTTCATGCTATATTATGCTTTTTTTTCAAAACATTGTATTGGTGTTGTTGTTGAAGAAGATGAAGAACATAAATGTAACCAAGTTCACCATTTGTGCCCCTTTAAGCAACCCACCCACACCACATGCATACTCTGGATCTGGTTATCAAGTACAGAGCAAAATTATCAATTAGTTGATGCTCAATGCTACATTTGATTTAATAAACATTGGTTTAATACCCATAGACTAAGTATAAGTTACGCCCACCACCTGAACACACGCAGATGACACATGATGAATACATCATCTGAGGATGGGAGAGGGGAGAGGAGGGAAGACTTCAGCAGACTCACTCTTCACGTTCAGCTGGGCGGACGAGGAGGCGGTCCCGGCCTGGAAGGTCACCGTGCAGCTGTCCGCCATGTGTAGCTCCTTGAGGAGCAGCAGGTGGCGCCGGCCGCTCTCAAACGACACGATCTCGGCGTTGGGCGACTCCTTCACCGGCGTACCGTTCAGGAGCCAGCGGCAGTCTTTGCTCTCGGGGCGGGACAGCGCACACTCGAACAGCGCCTCCCCGCCATCGATGGTGTCCAGGTCCTCCAAGCCCTGGACGATGTCGATGGGCTTGGCTGTAGGGGGGAGGTCGGCACAATACGGGGGGGTTGATATTAAGGGAGGATTCAGAGGCACGTAGAGGTTTGGCTGATCGTTAAGGATGTGGATGAACCCATGAAAGACGCCTTCGCATCAGGTGAAATATTTATTGAACTGCCGACAGGCCCTGGCAACAACACATGGGGGAGAGAAGGTCAGAAAACTCCCAAATGCTCCTTCACAAAATTCACATTTTGACGGTGTGCATTGAATGGGAGCGCGGCACCTCCTGATATGTTAAACACACAAGCCTTTTTCTAAACCACACAAAACTTGCAGGTCATGAAAACATAGAAATGTGTTCTTTTCCCCTTTTAAGGACAATCCATTATGGTACAGCGGTTTTGTTTTTTGGAGATGTTTTTCCCTATGAAGGGCGGGAAGCTCACCTTCCACATGCAGAGAGGCGACCACACGGGTGCCCTCCGCCTCACAGGAGTACGAGCCCCTGTCCTCGGTGGACACGCTGCTAATGCACAAGCGGGCCACATTCCAGTCCTGCTCCACCAGCACCCTGCAGCCGCCGGGCAGCACCGGCCGCCCGTCCTTCTTCCACTGGGCCTCCACCGGCCTCGAGTACTGGCAGATGAACCGGGCCGGCTGGCCCTCGGCCACCCACTGGTCCTCCATCGCACACACCACTTCCACTATGGGATCTGGGGTGGGGAGGCGGGGGGGACGGGGGTCGTGATCAGACGATGTCAGGGCGTTTGCCACAAGACACGTTGCCAGGACACATGCCAGAAGAGACACAGGCTTTGTCACCCCCAGACGATATATGAGGCAGTGGTTCTGACGTGACGTTAGCATAGTCAGGTACAATGTAGAGTAAGTGGGTGCACTTAATCAAGCCACATTGTTAGGGGTGGGGGGGGGGTCAGAAAGCCCAACTTTTAACATTCAGGAACATGGCACCCAATCAAATGGCCAATTAATACTGTCAGCAAATTAGACAAAGACTCCGAGAGGGGGGATGTCTGGGGGATTAGAGGTTTTAGTGCTTGCAGGCCAGGGTCAGGGAGGGCATGGCAGAGGCGGAGATGGAGGTGGAGGTGGAGGGTAAGTATGAGAATGTGGCCAGCTTGCTTTTAATGGGTGGAGCAGCACTTCCCTAGCAGGACCTTCCTGTAATCACCGGTCTCTGACCCTGCGTTTGTGCTTGAACCTTCATCAAATGTCGGTCCAATGCATTGGATACCTTGTATACCTTTGTTGGGTTTACCAATCAAGCGTTGTTCATCAAACACAAGAGGTGAAAGTGATTCTGGTAAATATTGGCCAATCTTTACCTTTGGTAAAGACAGCCTCTTTATATTTACCAATGCAAAGAAAAAACGTAAAGGTAATTGTTTTGGGTTCACTACGTAAAATTCATAATCTAACAAAATTGAACATTTGTAAAAATGGTGGTGCTGCACCCAGCTGCATGTTTTTAATCAAAGCATACAGCATGAAAAGCTGTGTTAATATGATGTACAAAAATGGGTGAATTGAAATACCACAACAGGGTCAGGAGCAAACACAATCACACCATCACTGACCCGGACCCCCAAAACTGCTTTAGTTTTGCAGGTTATTAAAATCCCCATGAGGCAAAATCCTAATACCTTTGACCAAAAGCTTGGCGGTTGACACCAAACTGCCGGCACTAAACGTGACGGTGCCAGAGTCGTCGGGCGCCAGGTTTTTTAGGGTGAGGGTGTGGACATAGGCCCCTGGACCCAGCCCCATCTCGGTGAGGGGGCTGTGGTCCAGCTGCGTGCCGTCCAACCACCACTGCACCGCGCCCGCC
Organism: Coryphaenoides rupestris; assembly: GCA_002895965.2. Classification (NCBI taxonomy): domain Eukaryota; kingdom Metazoa; phylum Chordata; class Actinopteri; order Gadiformes; family Macrouridae; genus Coryphaenoides; species Coryphaenoides rupestris. Next base: position 3,321 of record PIJE02007372.1, on the reverse strand, counting down.
GCCCTGCCGGACAGCTGGCAGGAGAAGGTGGCCCACTCCCCGACAAACACGTCGGTCGAAGTAAGACCAGACACAATGTAGGCCTCTTTCACTGCAGAGTGAAACACACACACACAGACACACACACACACACACACACACACACACACACATATATGTGAACGCTCGTGTCCATTTTGGATGTAAATTCCCTCAGTGGTCTGTGTTCAACTCATGATAAATTAAGAGTTTTGAAGTGCTGCGTTGTGAACGGCCCTGAAATAATCTCAATTTTTGTATTTATTGCATACAGAAATGTTCCAAAGCAAAGTTACACCACACTACATCCTCAATTGTGAGTTAGTCTTCATATCGTGCTTAACGAGATCTGCTTCTTAAACTCAATTTAGTAATTTCAATTAAATTATTTTATTGTTATCTTATGTTCACCGAGCAATTATGAAGTGCTTGAAATCGATACTATTCAAATCTTTATGTACCATCAGTGATATTTTTCTTTTCACTCGCTTTGGACAAAAGCATCGGCCTGATTGTACATTTAAATGCCCATCATCATGGCGGATGAATGAATAAACGTCATGGCAGCCAGGATCTCCGGCAGTTACGTTCACGTTGTCCGTCTGCGCGAAGAAGAAGTGAACTCTGTTCTGGTGAGGGTACAGAAGGGGAGACGCAGAGACACGGATCGCCGGGGGGATGGGAGGGGATTATACCTTGCACCGCTAAAGACGCCGTGGTCAACTGTTCGCCGGCGTCGCACGTGTAGTAGCCTCCATCCTCCGCCCTCCAGATTCCGGATGAGGAGCTCGGCGGGCGCACCCTGCCTGCCTCATCTCGTACTTGGCGCCGGGCTGGAGGACCACGCCGCCCTTGCGCCACTCGACGTGCACGCTCGGTCCGCGACACCTCGACGGCGAGCGTGACCGTGTCGTCGCCCTCTCAGGCCCGCTGGCTCTTCAGCTCCTTCTTGAAGAACGCCGGCACACCCTGAGTCAGAGAACGTAGAACCACAGAGCAGAAGAACGGGGGGCGTCGTGAGGCGAGAACAGGAGGATGGGTTGAGATAAGACAGTGTTGATGATGGGAGGTGAAAAGATGGTGATGATGGTTGGGCGATGGTAGTCTGGAGTGGTGATGGTGATCGGAAGGAAGGGACCAATTCAAGAGTTGTTCCAACAAAGGGGATGGGGGGAGGGGTGATTCTACTTCCTGTCTTGAATCGCAGTCCTTGAATCTGATTGGCCCTTGGCCGTCATCGGCTCTTTACCTTCCACGGGTGAGGCGTGACGTCAGCAGCAGGCGTCCCCCGTGTCACAGCAGTACACGCCAGAGTCCTCAGGGACCCAGGTTGTGGATGCGGAGCTGTTGGGATGCCCCGGCCTTCCTCAGGTCATACTTGGGACCCGGCATGATTGGAGCTCGCCGTTCCTGGTCCTAGGTGACCGTGGCCTTGGGGTCCGGAAATGTTGCACGCCAGGGTGACGGCTTCACCCTCAAGGGCCACCGTGTCGTGGGGCCTCTCTACTATTAGCACTGCGGAGGGGGAAACCCAAGGCTCACCTCAGTGCATCTTTGTGCTCATTTTATCCAATGTTTGGTGTACATTACTTTATAAAATTTGAATAGACACAGCAGCATTTTGTTAGCTAACTTTGTTAGCGTCAAACATATTGAAAACTTAAACATGATAGATTACGCAGCGACGTAATCATCACATGGTAACGGGAACTATGCTGACCTATTGATGGACTTAAAATGTAAAAAATCCTAAACCTGCTTTTTTTGCTGAGGTGATAAACACTGATTAGTGTTAGTGTTTTATCTACTTTGTGTTTGAGGTATTATTAGGTATTATTATTATTATTACTTTATTGTTATAATAATAATTATAATTATTATTCATATTATTATTGTTATTGTTATTATTACCATTATTAGAAAGGTGATAGCTGTTATGAAAACGAATGGGCACATTGAATGAAGGTTAATGAGATGGACTCCGCCCGGGCCAAGCGTGCCGGTGGTGGCAGAGTGCTGCAGGCTCAAGCAGCAGCAGCAGCGGTAGCAGCAGCGGCGACGGCCACACCGCCCCCTTTACCTTTGGCTTTTTCCACCACCAGGAGGGAGGCCACGGTCTTGGCCTCACCCGCCACAAACGCCACGTCCCCAGACTCGTCGGTGGTCACCATCTTCAGGGCCAGCCGGTGCACCCGGCCCTGGCTGGTCATTTCGTTCAGATCGTTATTTTGGAGCTGGTTATCCGCCAGCCACCACTCACCGTCGGTCACACCCGGGTGGGAGAGCTCCACCTCAAACACGGCGTCTTGCCCCGTGGTCACGGTGATGTCGCAGAGCTCCCGGGTGACGCGAACGCACTCTGCGGGGGGCCAACGGGTGAGGGGGCGGGGTGGGGGTTTGGTTTGAGAGGTCAGTGTCAGCTGTGATCGGCTGTGGGAGTTTTTCCCGAAGAGTATACGTCCTCTGGCATAAAATAACTATCGTCAAACTATCTAAATGTCTTATTACTGAGTGACTGTCCCTTAGTTACTGGAGTGGCATACATTGTTCATCATCATTTATTCAGGCAGAAATAATTGAAAGAAATGTTAGCATTGTCAAAGTGCTTAAAACTCCTTGCATTATCATTAGCAGTCACCAACATCCACTAATGCTAAACTAATGCTATTTAGTGGCCCTCAACTCCTCAGCTATGAACTAGAAGAGAAAAGATCCAAGGCTGAAGACTTTCTAAAATTGTACTTACAGTAAATGTCTACTATTCTGCATGTCCACTATGACACCCATTTCCCTCCGAACCATGAGGAGGGACCCCCCGGCCCTCAAGATTTCTTCATTGTTAAATAAGGGAGTTATTTTCTTTCTCTTTGGAGGGCTAGGGTTTTTAATAAATATAATGTGGCCTGTGAAGCCCTTTGAGACTGCAACTGTGTTTAAGGGCTGTGCAAATGAAATTGACTTGAGTTGAGAAGATGACGAAGAAGAAGAAGAAGAAGAAAAAGAAGTGATCCATCCCCCCCGGGTGTTGTCACGGTTACCTTTGACTGTCAGCGTGGCGGTGGTCTGCGAGTCGCCCGTGTCGCAGGTGTACTGGCCCGAGTCCTCGGCCCGCAGCATGCTGACCACCAGCACGCAGGTGGAGCCCTGCCGCTCCAGCGAGTACTTGTGGCCGTCGGTGAGCAGCAGGGAGCCCTTCCTCCAGGTCACCCGGCCCTCGGCGCTGGATGTCTCGCAGGTCAGCACGGCCCTGTCGCCCTCCACTGCCTCCAGGCTCTCTAGCTCCCTCTTGAAGACCACCGGCGC
>PIJE02007369.1:0-12696 GCA_002895965.2 Coryphaenoides rupestris | reverse complement strand
CATCATATAAGCGGTTGATCACTATATCCGTGATCACTAGAAGCGGATTACACTGTATAACAATAATAATAATAATATAATATAATAATAATAATAATATAATTATTCTCTTCTTTTTTTCTTCTTTCCCCCCGCCCCCCCGTCAGCACTTCCCCTTTTATCTGTGGGGGGCAGGAGGGGCGTGGCTATGGCGGGGCTCCGCGGCCAAAGGCGGGGGTTGTCCGCGCATGCGTCGCGCGTCACGTGTGTGAGCGCGCGTTGTGGAGCTCGAGCGAGCGCGAGAGAGAGAGAGAGAGAGGTGAGTGGCGACGCGAACTAACAGCTACGAAGTTAGAATACATTATAGGAAGTTATGTCGCTAACTCCGCTACGACGTACTTTTACACGTGTTGATGCCGAGCTTTACGTGACGTGATCGTGACGTTTTCGCGTAGTCCAGCGGCTTCACTTCCACGCCAAGGACAATAAACAAGGTGGCTTTCTGTATTCTGGGTCACTGAGACGTTACAAGTGTGGCTCATTTAAGTGTGGCTGAGTTGTACAAGGCGACACAATACAATTTGAGACACCCGAGTCTTCGTGGCATTTTAGAAACGACAGCCGGCTGTCAGATGTGGGAAAACATTATTTATTTATTTTTTCCTTCTCTTGGGTCTCGCATGAGTCTCATGTTTATTTATAGTGGCTTTCTGCATTGTTGTGGCTTCTGAAGATGAGTGTGTTGCCGCCAGTCAGTAAGCAAACCAAACCAAGTAGACGTATCATTAAGTCACCTTCAAATAAGAAGCACCTATTGTGACTCATAACAGTAGATCTACTACAAATTGGTAATTACCTTTCATGAGTGACACCTGATCAAATCATTGTTATTACTATGATTATTGTTGTTGTTGTTGTTGTTGTTATTATTATGACTACTAACTGCTACTTCTCAATACCATTGGCAACTTGTTTTGTTTACTGAATATCTTAACTATAGTTTTCCTTCGGCTTATTCACTGCACATTTGTAAATGTATGATTTATTATTTTATTATTCTATTGTTTATTCCTCTCTTGTTTATTATGTGATTGCTATGATTATGTTGTTGGTATTTTGAGCAATTTTGAGCAAGAATTTCCTTCGGGATTAATAAAGTTCTATCTTATCTATAAGTGCTATAAGTTATTAATGTAATTTCTAAAATGTTGACTGGATCTGTCATCCACTGTCAGATTTGTCTTGCTATTTGTCTTTGTATTGCAGTGTTGCAGTAAAAGCGCTATATCAATAAAGTTTGATTGATCGGTCACGCTTGGCTGTCTCCGGTGTTGCAGGTGGCGGCAGCAGCAGCAGCGGCCTGTGTGTCTGTGTGTGTGTGTGTGTGTGTGTGTGTGTGAGAGATGCCTCGTGAGGAGATGAAGAGGCCTTTAATTCGAGGCCGAGGGGCAGGCTCCAGGCCGCTGGAGGCGTCGGCCTCCGACCCCGGCACACCTGTGGTGGGCGTGCTGGGCACAGGGGACTTCTCCCGCTCGCTCACGGGCCGTCTGGTGGCGTCCGGGTACCAGGTGGTGGTGGGCAGCCGCAGCCCCAAGCGCTCCCTGACACTGTTCCCTGAGGAGGCGGAGGTAGGGGTCACCCCAGCTGGGCTCCTTGACGTACTAATTGGGTCGTTCATTCATTCATTCACTCACTCACACTCACTTCATTCAGTTACTTAACAAGCTAATTGACTCCTTCACACACTCTTAATTCATTCATCCATTCACCCACTCATTCATTTACCCACATTAATTCGCTCGCTATTTGACTCACTCACTTGCTAAATTGTTAATGGATTCACTCACTTACTTACTTACTTACTTACTTTCAAAGTAACACTCAGTCACTCAAAATCAAAGATTTGAAATTCCTGAAGTGTGTACCGTAGCCCCAAAAATCTCCCATGTCCCAAACAGAGAACATTGGGGGAAAAATAGAATTGCAAAATCTGAACTTGGGGCGAACTGTCTGTGATTTCCTCTAGTATAAGCCTTAACATCTTGACTTGACGAATGTCCCCGCAGGTGACGTCCCAGGTGAAGATGCCCAGACAAAAGAAATGTAAAAAAAAAAATGTCCATGAGTTTAAAAAGTAACACACACAGTAAAATGTGTGTGCTACGAACCCCGAAGCCAAACTTTCATTACTCAATGTCGCTGTCGCCCCATGTAACGTCCCAGCTGAAGGTGCCTCGGACAAAACTTCAGTGTAAAAAGTTAACAACAAAATGTGTGCAAGCCGAACCTTTTGAACTCAATGCCACCATTCCCCCCCCCCCCAGGTAATGTCCCAGATGGAGGCGGCCAGCCAGGCGGACCTGGTGTTCGTGGCGCTGTTTCCCGAGCACTACTCCACGCTGGCGGGCCTCAAGCAGGTGCTGGCCGGCAAGGTGCTGGTGGACGTCAGCAACGGGGTGCAGGTGAACATCGGACGGACGTCTCACGCCGAGCAGCTGGCCGCCATGTTCCCCGAGAGCCACGTGGTGAAGGGCTTCAACACAGTGTCGGCCTGGGCGCTCCAAACGGGGCCACGAGACGGGAACCGACAGGTGAGCGGGCGACTTCCAATGTCGTGTCCAAGTCGTAGTCAAGTCCGTGTCAAGTCGTGTTCATGTCAAGTCCCAGACCTTGAATTCTGTTCAGTTCGGTGTGTTTAACACAAACATTTAACATTTACATGTAAGTTTACATTTTTGTTTAAGATTTAAATGGTGGCCTAGAACGCCACTATAGTATCTTCCCACATATAGAAGAGTGAATATGATTTTGATAATGATTTTTGTTTTTTAACTAAATGTATTTGTGTTCACCTTTTAATTCATTTAATAGTCTCCTGAACTCTTGAGTTGCTACAAAAATCATTTCATCTTACCATTTAGATCACAAGACTGTCTTATCCACCATACATCTCGGTAGGTACTCCCACTTGTGATGTCAAGTGGGCCATTCCAAACGGTTTTTTGAAAACGGATTGGAACGGCTAATCACGCTCAAGACCTTGGTGGTATAATAGGAGTCCTTTAACATGATAACAATCACGTTAACAGGAGAAGGAAAATGAATATCACAATACAATGAATATGATAAAATGTAAAAAGTAGATGAAGATCCCCCCTCTCCCGGCTACTACCAAAGCGTGATCAAGATTCAAATACTTTGTGTGCCCTGGTGAGGTCAGAGTTTCACAGTCCTGATGGCCTGTGGAATGAAAGAATGAAAGGGGAGTGTAGTGCCAGCATTATCTCAACCCTAAACTTAACGCTCCGCGTCGGGCCCCTCCCCCCCCCAGATCCTGCTGTGCGGTGACAGCGCGGACGCCAAGGAGGCCGTCTCCCAGCTGTGCCGCTGCCTGGGCTTCGTGCCGGTGGACGCGGGCCTGCTGGCGTTGCGCGCCCTGGACCTGGAGCACTTACCGTTGCGCCTCTTCCCGGCATGGCGCGTGCCCCTGCTCTCCACGCTGGCCCTATTCGTCCTCTTCTACCTGTACAACTTCCTGCGTGACGTGCTGCACCCGTTTGTGGCCAGCGGTAACGCCCGGCCCTTCTCCAAGATGCCCGTGGAGACGGTGAACACCACGCTGCCCGCGGTGGCGCTGGTCACGCTGGCGCTGGTGTACGCGCCGGGCTCCCTGGCCGCTGTCATGCAGCTGTCGCGGGGCACCAAGTACACCCGCTTCCCCGGCTGGCTGGATCGCTGGCTGGGCCGCCGCAAGCAGCTGGGCCTGTGCAGCTTCGCCTGTGCCGCCCTGCACGCCGTCTACAGCCTGTGCCTGCCCATGCGCCGCTCGGCGCGCTACAAGATGCTCAACGATGCCTTCAAGCAGGTGAGGCGCGTGAGTGTGCAGAAGCGCTACTGGCTACTGGCCCGAGCGAGTACCACTCGCAAAGCCCTATTGGAATCGTAGGATTATTGTTATTATCATTATTATTATTAATATTAATCGCAAATTGGCATGCCAAAATGGCTCCCCAACATTTTACAAAAACATTCAGTCTTCTACTATGTCACACTGCACAAGATGAAACGATCGTTTGTCGTTCTCGAAGTGATCTGACGCCCTATGACTCCCGAATCGGGCTATAATCGGGCTGAAATCGTGTAGTCTGACCCAGACATTAGTTGCGATTCCCTCCGTGGAGTGCCCTATTCATGAAAATATGAGTCTTATCTGCTTGCAGTTAGTGGCGATAAACTCCCCACCATTATTGCACCTCTACGGACAGCTGGGGTCCTCTTTATATTGGCATGGCTTTGGTTTCACAAAAATCAAGTTCCGCAACACTGTAGTATGTCCAAATACATCCATACTTTTGGATCGCATACTAGCTAATCGTACACCAGGAAACGGTACACAGTACATGAGTGTGTAGTTTGTAGTACACAGTTTTGTATGCAGCCCTTGTCCAGAACAGACGAGCAAATTCAACCAAAGATTAAACCGTAACGTCTAACAGTTGCTACTTTGACAAACCTCTATTTGGTATGAACTTGGCTCCAGACCCATAACAACAAGGCCGACCCTGGCATTGAAGGGAAGGGTTAATTATAATGAGTTTATAGAAATAAATCACAATAAGGGACGGATCCAATGAGGTGTGTACATCAGTAATGTGTGTGATGCATGGATGTGTGTTGAAGTGGTGGAGAGTGTAGTAAGATGTAACCAGAAAACTGTGGTTGAGCCGTCCCTGTAGCCAGACAGAGGGTTAGTCATGATGTGGGCGACCTATATATATATAGAGTCTAAGCCACAGTCCTTTTGTTGTTGTCCATGGGACCTTATTTTGGAAAAAAATATGTTTGGTAGTCATCGGCGAGAGACAACTTATTTTCTGATCCTGTTGTGCCATGAATTTTTATCATTGCGCAAGTCAAGGAAGTCCCATTTTCTCGCCAAGACTTGTTGCTCATGTGATTACTGTAAATCCTCTAATAGTGGCCTGTATTCCATTAAAGGCTGGTCTCTCATAATGGCCGGGGGCGTGGTCAACACGGACAAATAAAGGCCGGCCTCCAATACAGGCCGGGTCAAAAAATGAAGAAAAAAACGACGGTTAATACGGTAAACTCCTGGTGCCTGTTATCCACCGGTAATGTAACTACGGTAGTTTGAATGACCTGTGCAAGCCTGAATTTCCCATAACACATGTCTACGTGTCTACTAGGGGTGGGAATTCTCTTGGCACCTCACGATTCGATTCGATTTCCGATTCAAGGGTCAAACGATTCGATTCTAAACCGATTATCGATGCATCTCGATGCATCTCGATGGCAAACTATTTTTTTTTATGTACATTTTCCATGCGTGATTTAAAAAAAAATGTAAATACTTTGCTACTCAGAGGCCACCAGGGGCGGCACTATCAAGGAAGCCGGCAAGAGCGAGACAGACAGTTTCGCGGCCAGGGTAACGAGAGCAAAAACACGAGGAGCGAGGACAGATAGTAGGAGGAGCGGAGGAAACCAGATAGTAGGAGAGCGAGAACAGTTTGCGCCAAGAAAGTGTTCCATGCACACCACCCCTCATTATGGGACCGACGAAGAGGACTTCGGTGGTTTTAGTACGGCAGGAGGAAGGACGATGGTAATGGCTGACTTTTTCTGGTATAACGGGCTTGTTGTTTTGATACAGTAAACGGCTTGCGTTACTGCACCTTTACTGCGTGTGTTGGGCACTTTTGGGAAAAGGTGCTGGTTATTTTTTAAAGCAAGCCGTGTTAACTGCACCTTTACTGCCGTTGGTTACAGGCAAGCCACTTTTTAAAAAACGAATTAAATTGTTGCCATTTTAACCATTTTTTGCCTCGTCAAGTGCTGTAAGCTTTGTTTTTTGTTATACTGCACTACTACTATGACTACAGGACGTGCGCTGGGAGCGCACCGTTGTATTATTTGTGTACTGCACGAATGCTGTTCGTCATGTCAAAGATGTGAAAGTTTTGATTGTTTGATTGAAAGATTTATTGTGTTTCCCAAATGTTAATAAATGGGACGCTTTGCGTTATCTCTGTCCCGACAATCCCCTCCGTGGTAGCAGGAACCCTTATATACGGCAATTAAACATTAAAACACCTGCGGCTTATAGTCGGGTGTGGCTTATATATGGAACAATCTGTATTTTCCCTCAAATTTAACTGGTGCGGCTTATATTCAGATGCGTCTTATAGTCCGGAAATTACGGTATATAAACAACTCGCACATGTGTTTGGTGCGCATGCGTGTATAGCGGAGAACCGGCAGAAAGGAGAGTTTTCTGTAGCGCTCTGCAGCAAGCGAACAGAATGTTGCAGCAGGCAAACTAATTACATTTTTTAAATTCCGATTATTAACTTATCTGAATCGATTCGGAATCGTTCTGGAGAGAATCGCGATGCATCGAAGAATCGATTATTATTCCCACCCCTAGTGTCTACGTAACACAGTGCTGCCAGAGAAGAGAAAACAAACATGGCGCTGACCAGACGAAAGTTTGACGTGACTTTTAAAGAGACAGTTACCATATTACGGTAATGTTTATTCCTACCTCAGGGTTGTTTTATTGTTCAGTGGCTGTATTTTCCCTACGTGAGGCTGCGGTGCTGTTTTGTTACCATAATGTTATTTGCAGCTGAATCTTACTGTTTTGTTTTTATGTGACAATGTGTGCAATGTTTTGCAATAAAAGTCAGGAAATGAAGGGATTATGTCCATGAGAGTTTAATTTTAAGAAATAAAGGCCTGCCTCTAATATAAGCCTGCCTCCAACAAAGGCCTGGTGCTCTTTGCGGCTCAGTAAATAAAGGCCCCCCGGCCAATATTAGAGGATTTACGGTACATGCCGTTACGAAACACCCAGGCATCGCGCTAAAGTTAGCTTTAGCGGCTCTGGTTGGCTTGTTGAGAGAGACTGCTATGATGTCGCTTATGCAACTTTTGGGTGTTTCTAATTCGGTATTTTCACTTAGACTTCAACAATTTTAACGACCAACTGTGACGACTGCGTCACAAAGGATACAATCAGCATGAATAGCCTTGTTGTAATAACAACACACATTGCTTTGTTTGTATGGCCTTAACTGTCTCCCTTTTTTTTATCTTGTGTACTTCCTCAGTGTCAATTGTCGTCTCAGTCTTTTATGATTCACTGTTTTGCTGTAGACAAACAAAAGAGAGGGCATATGGAACAGCCGGCCAACTACCAGGAAATACAATATCAGTTTTCTAAGTTCTTATGATTCTGGTCATCTAAGGGCTCTGGTTTCGTTTCCACTGGCTCAAGCAGAAGTGGAAAGTTCTGTAGTGAATTAATCGGAAAAAGAACATTTGAATGTATTTTCGGGATTTTTTCGCAGAGATTGTAAATGCTAGCCTCGTGAGGCCTTTCCGATCTCCCATGTTCTGGTTCTCTCTGATGATCGGTTTCGGCGATAGGCTTCAAGTTATCTGTTTGTCCAATCATCGTCCTACTGGCAGACCAGGGGGTGTGGTTTATGTGTGACCACAGCGAGAAGCTACCGTTTTGTTCGGCAACAAATAGGGATGCACCGATACCGATACCAGTATTCGGTATCGGTCCGATACTGTGCTCATGTACTCGTACTCGTTAAACTACTCCGATACAACCGCACCGATACCACTTTGGCAACGCAACGTTAACCTTGTAATATTCTTAGCCAAGGAATATTGAAATAAAGAGATGCAACCGAGTTGGCGTTTATGGATGTTTAATAGCAACGAGAGATCGCATGAGATCAGAACCGCGAATTAACGGAGCCCCCCCCCCCCCCCCCATCAGAACCGCAAATTAACGGAGCCCCCCCCCCCCCCCCCCCCCCCCATCAGAACCGCAAATTAACGGAGCACCCCCCCCCATCAGAACCGCAAATTAACGGAGAACCCCCCATCAGAACCGCAAATTAACGGAGCCCCCCCCCCCCACCAGAGACGCTGACTCGGAGCCCAGCGTCTCACGGGAGCGTCATCATTGCGCATCCTTGGCGCAACATCTGTGATGTCCACCAATGTCCTAAACAACAACACGTCCTTGGTACCGAATATCCGACTGACGTATGTTGGATGGTTCTGAATAGGTTACATTTAATTGAAATTATTAATTATTAAATTATTAATTGAAGTTATATTTGTTTAATTTGTTCACAGTCAGAAAGTGAGGAACATCTGATTGAAAATAAAACATGTTTTCAAAGTCATTAGAACTGTAATGGTTTTATTAAGTACTCGGTATCGGTATTCGGTATCGGCAAGTACCCAAATGTAAGTACTTGTACTTGTACTCGGTCTGAAAAAAAGTGGTATCGGTGCATCCCTAGCAACAAACAAACACTGGTGAGAGACAGATGGGTCATCCAATCACCTGCCAAGTCTTTTGAAGTGCCACCCCTTTTCCAATGACGACTTCCCAGATGGTTGTGTGAAACAAACCTGACGCATCACATTATGTCAACATTACAAACGCTTAAAATGTATTTTAGGAAATAAAGTGATCTCTCTCTCTCTCTCTCCCCCCGGTCCCCGTCCCCCAGGTGAAGGCGGGGGTGGAGGACTCCTGGCAGGAAGAGCAGGTGTGGCGGATGGAGCTCTATTTGTCCGTGGGCATCATGGCCCTGGCCATCCTCTCCCTGCTGGCCATCGCCTCCCTGCCCTCGGTGGCCGACGCCCTCACCTGGCGTGAGTTCACCTTCGTGCAGGTAAGACAGAACGTGCCGGGGGGGGGCTCGGTGTACTCAAAGTGGCGGGAACACCTCAGGAATGTTGGACCATTGACCGGTGTCATTGGTCTGATTTTCGAGGCATTCATAGATATATAAAGTATATATAATATAATATGTACATTTACATTTAGGGCATTTGGCAGACACTTTTATCCAAAGCGACTTACAAAGAGTACAATTGTTGAAGGAGAGGCAGCAATATATCACTGTGGTACATAAAGATAGGAAGTTGCCTGCATAATAGCTGGGATAAGAGCAGAAGTGCCATTGTGAGCACATTACCAACATCATATATTTCATATTCAGACCCATTCCCTGTTACACACGTCTACAGATCCCTGCCCCCACCTACATGATTGGTCGAAACCAATTTGAAGCTAAGGAAATGGAAACACCCCAATGATTTCAGCTTGTTTGCTGTCAGATTTAGATGTTGATCTGAACTCTGATTTGTGAGTCTCGATGCTGATCTCCACTTCCAAGTTGTCTACTAGGGTTGCAACTAACATTATTTTAAATAAGAGCAAATGCGATCACAGTTACCAGAGCCTAAAGTGATCTTAAATGTGCCAAGAAAAACAGCCAATAAAAAAACTAAACTATTCCTTTTATAATGATCCAGCAAACATATATTTGAGATGAACTGCAACCAAATGTCTGCTATTTATTTGTACTTGACAAATTACTTAAAAGATTATCGAGTATCAAAATGAGATTCGATTTGTCTATTCACCAAACAATGAATCGACCAATCATTGCAACCCTGTCAACTACATAACCTAATGATTAATTCATTACCAAAATTAGATTCCATTAACTTGCTGTCGATCCACTTATCAATGAATTGACCAATGTCGGCATCCCTATCTACTACAAGAATAATATTTGTATTAAAAATATCAATATTATTGATATATTCAGCTGAATCCCATTGAGATAGAATCTCAAGAGAGATACATCGAGAGTTACACATTGAGAATTAGAACGAAGTAATGATCTGGCAAACACCAGGTCCGCCTGGCTGGCCGCCTCCATCTGGGACATTACCTGGGGGGGGGGGAATGGTGGCATTGAGTTCAAAAGGTTCGGCTTGCACACATTTTGTTGTTAACTTTTTACACTGAAGTTTTGTCCGAGGCACCTTCAGCTGGGACGTTACATGGGGCGACAGCGACATTGAGTAATGAAAGTTTGGCTTCGGGGTTCGTAGCACACACATTTTACTGTGTGTGCTACTTTTTAAACTCATGGACATTTTTTTTTTTACATTTCTTTTGTCTGGGCATCTTCACCTGGGACGTCACCTGCGGGGACATTCGTCAAGTCAAGATGTTAAGGCTTATACTAGAGGAAATCACAGACAGTTCGCCCCAAGTTCAGATTTTGCAATTCTATTTTTCCCCCAATGTTCTCTGTTTGGGACATGGGAGATTTTTGGGGCTACGGTACACACTTCAGGAATTTCAAATCTTTGATTTTGAGTGACTGAGTGTTACTTTGAAAGTAAGTAAGTAAGTAAGTAAGTGAGTGAATCCATTAACAATTTAGCAAGTGAGTGAGTCAAATAGCGAGCGAATTAATGTGGGTAAATGAATGAGTGGGTGAATGGATGAATGAATTAAGAGTGTGTGAAGGAGTCAATTAGCTTGTTAAGTAACTGAATGAAGTGAGTGTGAGTGAGTGAATGAATGAATGAACGACCCAATTAGTACGTCAAGGAGCCCAGCTGGGGTGACCCCTACCTCCGCCTCCTCAGGGAACAGTGTCAGGGAGCGCTTGGGGCTGCGGCTGCCCACCACCACCTGGTACCCGGACGCCACCAGACGGCCCGTGAGCGAGCGGGAGAAGTCCCCTGTGCCCAGCACGCCCACCACAGGTGTGCCGGGGTCGGAGGCCGACGCCTCCAGCGGCCTGGAGCCTGCCCCTCGGCCTCGAATTAAAGGCCTCTTCATCTCCTCACGAGGCATCTCTCACACACACACACACACGCACACACGCGCACACACACACACACACACACAGACACACAGGCCGCTGCTGCTGCTGCCGCCACCTGCAACACCGGAGACAGCCAAGCGTGACCGATCAATCAAACTTTATTGATATAGCGCTTTTACTGCAACACTGCAATACAAAGACAAATAGCAAGACAAATCTGACAGTGGATGACAGATCCAGTCAACATTTTAGAAATTACATTAATAACTTATAGCACTTATAGATAAGATAGAACTTTATTAATCCCGAAGGAAATTCTTGTGCCAGAGGTTTCTCAAAATCGCAACAACATAAGCATAGCAATAGAATAATAAACAATAGAGTAATAAACAATAGAATAATAAAATACAATAATAAAAGTACAAATTTACAGTGAATAAGCCAAAGGAGAAAGGTAAGTATAGGTAAGATATTCAGGAAACAGAACAAGTTGGCAATGGTATTGAGAATATTAGTAGTCATAATAATAATAATAATAACAACAATAATAATAATAATAATCATCATAGTAATAACAATGATTTGATCAGGTGTCACTCATGAAAGGTAATTACCAATTTGTAGTAGATCTACTGTTATGAGTCACAATAGGTGCTTCTTATTTGAAGGTGACTTAATGATACGTCTACTTGGTTTGGTTTGCTTACTGACTGGCGGTAACACACTCATCTTCAGAAGCCACAACAATGCAGAAAGCCACTATAAATAAACATGAGACTCATGCGAGACCCAAGAGAAGGAAAAAATAAATAAATAATGTTTTCCCACATCTGACAGCCGGCTCTCGTTTCTAAAATGCCACGAAGACTCGGGTGTCTCAAATTGTATTGTGTCGCCTTGTATAACTCAGCCACACTTAAATGAGCCACACTTGTAACGTCTCAGTGACCCAGAATACAGAAAGCCACCTTGTTTATTGTCCTTGGCGTGGAAGTGAAGCCGCTGGACTACGCGAAAACGTCACGATCACGTCACGTAAAGCTCGGCATCAACACGTGTAAAAGTACGTCGTAGCGGAGTTAGCGACATAACTTCCTATAATGTATTCTAACTTCGTAGCTGTTAGTTCGCGTCGCCACTCACCTCTCTCTCTCTCTCTCTCGCGCTCGCTCGAGCTCCACAACGCGCGCTCACACACGTGACGCGCGACGCATGCGCGGACAACCCCCGCCTTTGGCCGCGGAGCCCCGCCATAGCCACGCCCCTCCTGCCCCCCACAGATAAAAGGGGAAGTGCTGACGGGGGGAAAGAAGAACAAAAAGAAGAGAATAATTATATTATTATTATTATTATTATTATTAATTATGTTTAATTATATATATTCATTTCGAATTTTATATTACTTATCTTGTTATTTATTGTTTGGGTTTTGTTTTTTTCATTGTTTTCATTCCGTTGAATTGAACGTTTGGGTGAATTCGCGGCTGGAGTTCAAGGTGTGGTGCTGCTGCTGCTGCTGCATGTGAGGACAGACGTCGTAAAGGAAACGCAAATGACACAAGAGTGCGTTTTGTTGAAGATATAGAAGCATAAACCACATTCTTGCGCTGAGGTCGGTCGGGAGACAAAGTGTCAAGGCCTGAGCAAAAAGCAATGAAGATATCCCCACAAATATTCTCTTAAGTGTCCTTACAATTAAATGAAATAAAATAAAATACAAAATAATTCCAAATGTAACTGCTTTGTTTGCCCTATTTGAGTGATATGGCATCGTAGGTTGGCAGTTGTCTATTAACCGTGCCTCTGAAATCCCTAAAATGGAGGCCTATCTCTCGAACTGCCATTGCTGTACTGACTGAAACAAGCCACAGTGGGAAGCCGAGCCGTAATTAAATAAAAGAAAATGGCGTGTCTGTAGGCTAACTGTCACCATGGTTTCATCTGCTTTGCCTTTGCCACTCGCAAAAGGTTGAAGACCCCGGGCCCAGGACACTGCTGTACCACGCACACACACACACACACACAC
>PIJE02007367.1:0-12701 GCA_002895965.2 Coryphaenoides rupestris | reverse complement strand
ATCTTGAGGTGCCGCCGTTGGGGGTCGGTGGGCCCAGGCCTGGTTGGGTACTGGGAGTACAGCTCTGCAGACACGGGATGTCCCCACTTCCCACACCGGTGGCACACAAAGCCTCGGCCCGAGTTGCCATTTCCTGGGAATTGCTGGGCTCCCAATGGGATAGCAAGGGGTGGTGTAGTGATTATAGATTCCAGCTGAGACAGCTTGACCAGTTGTTCCTCTTGGCTGTGGGCTAGTTTCTTGACCATCTCAGTCAGCTCAGACAGCTCGGAGGTGTGCTTTGTCCTATCTGTCTTCACATTTGTACCACTCTATGCTGTAACCTGTACCTGAGCGTAAGTCTTCTTAGGCTTGTGCCAGATCCCGGAGCTCAGCCTGGAGTTCTCTAAAGCTCAGGACTCTAGGCTTCATTGGTGCAATTCTTGCATACACCTCCCCATCAGTCAGCCCTCTCAAGAACTGTCGGGTAAGCTTTCTATCCCGGTCGGGGTATGGCTGACCCCCCTGCTGAGTTTCTTCTACAGACCGCAAGGTTGCCTCAAGTGCGATAGCATAAGAGCAGGCAGACTCCCCTGGTCGCTGGCTACGCTCATAAAAGTCAGCCAATGGATCTAAAGAGCCTTGCATGTCGCTGTACTCGGCCCTCAGCTCCTCAAATGCTTTCTCTGGGGTCTGCTCATGGGGGGGCAGATTCAGAACCAGTCTCCTGGACTAGCTGTTCCCATCTCAGGGGTGTTGTGATGTGGAGCTGGCAGGTATGTGTATATGGGTGTGGCTGTGGCTGGAGGGAGAGGATTGGCCTGTGGCATTACACCTGTATACATGATGGCTTGAGGGTTGGCCACCCCCATCTGGGGATGCCCTGGAGTGGAGATATGGGCAGGAGCTGTTTGGTTATAACCTGTGCTTGTCATGCTGGAGGGGCTGGGTGTATTTGGGACCCACACACTGGTGACAGAATGGGGCATGGGGGCTGTCGGACCATGAGTGTAAGCTTGGGGGTGGGGAAAGGAGGCTTGTGATGCTGCACATGGGTAGTGGGGCTATGCTCTGGGCCTCGGGGGGTTTGGACAGGAAAGGAGGGGGCGGTTCGCCTTGAGTGAAAGCTTGGGGGTAGGGAGTGGAGGCTTGTGATGGATGCACCCAGGTAATGGGGCCACGCTGTGGGTCTCGGGGGGCTTGGGCAGGAGGAGAGGTGGAAGTCATAATGGTCCTGGGTAGATGCGTAACTGTTTGGAGCCCCAACATTGGAGTCTGGGGTGCCGGAGTAGGAAGCGAGTAACTGGGTATTAGGGCATGGGCTTGCGGTATAAAAGGAGGGGCACCTGCATGGCCCACATGAGGTTGGGGTACAGGCAGGGCTGCTGGCAGCATGGGGCTGGGATTGATATGACAGGGCACTGAGGCATGTGAACCTCGCATGTATGGTTGAGGCGCGAGGGTAGGCGTGGCCAGATTTTGCTGAAGAGGTTGGGGCTCATGCATGGTCACTGGGGGGGTGTCATTGGGAGAGCTAGGGTCATATGTGCTTATTGTTGACTCAGAGGGGAGAAGGGGATTTGGCCTTAAAATAAAGGGCCCCTCAGACCTCAATGGTGTATCTGTATACTCATTCAACATTTGTTTTTTTTGTACTATACACAATCTCAGATGATGACACAACGACAGTGAAATAAATTCCTATACCCGGAAGGCACACACATTTCTATGGTAGGTCACACAAAATTCTCCCTGTTAGCATCCAACCAACAATTCAGCGGGCACGGTGGCACAGTGCTTGCACTGCTGCCTCACAGCAAGAAGGTCCTGGGATCCATTCCCGCCTGGGGCGCTGTTGACTCTGGGGTGCCCAGGTGGGTGATCACCACTTCCTGCTGTGTGTTGTGTGACCATTACATATGTGGATTAATAAAGATCTTCTTCTTCAAACAAAGGTTTCTCTTTACACCATGAAGATCTAGGTAACGGCATGAAAAACACAAAACAAAAACAGGATGACTTACAGGATATATTGTTGAGGGGATGGACGTGTCTCAGAAGTACAAAGTCCCTTGGAGTGTGGCCACAGTACCAATGTCAGTTCACAGAGCACAACGGAGCACGAAGTCTGATTGATGATGATGGTGCTGGAGCTGCTGCTGATGGTATCACAGTTGAACACACTGTCCACTTGATGATGGGCGCCAGTTCAGTTCAGCACAGTCCAATTGGCTGCCTTCACAGTTGAATACGCCGGTGGTGGGGCACTGCCGGTGGCTACTCCAGAGTCTTCCGGGTCACGGCACCATATGTAACACACCGTTCGTCCCTGTCTGCAGGTATCTCTCCTAACTGGTTTAGTCTCTGCGTTGTTTGTGTGGATGTCAGGGGAGACAGACTGGGACATGTGGTTCTTGGATTGTGGTAGAGACCATAGGAATAGCCTTTTTATTCTCTCTTCTTCCAGTTAACACAATTCCACTCCTCAGGTATGTAGTCGTCACCTTAACTACACACAAGAGGTAACTCAATTTCTACCTGGTGCACAACAACATTACTCCTTTTAACAAAATAAAAACACTGACTATGTCACTATGGCTAAAAGTAGCCTAACACATGGGTAACAACTCTGCGACAACCTCACAGGATTTAAGTACAAAATAAACTCAGAAACTGGTTCAACCCGCCTCATTATACAAACAAACATCTTTGTGTACTGAACATTACACATTATAGGTGGATGGCTTATTTTAGATATTTCATGGATTCTGCAACTCATGCTTTACACTGCTTACCTTAACACACAAGAGGGAACTGAATTTCTACGGTGGCTGCGCAGAGCCAGAAGGCAAAGCCTTCAAATGCCCAAAAGAAAATAGTCTGCCACCTAGTGGTTCACTTTTAGACCATCTTACATTAGCATCTCTTAACAACATAGGCCAAGGCGACTTCTATCAGCTTTCACTAACATGTTCACTAACATGTATAATCTAGCATGATTCAACAGTCAAAACCATCATGTCCCTGTATCTCTTCTCTACAGAACGCACACTAATGTAATGGAGTAAATGGGCATAACGCGTAGCTACGTTAGCATGCTGCTGCTGCAAGGTTGTTATTAGCCTTGGTTCATGTAACGTTAGCATGATAGCATAAAGTTAATATGAGGAAATGTTGCGCGACATGATGCAAATGTTACAAGCTGCACATTATTCGAAGTACAAGTGGAATTTCTCACCTGACGCCGGAAGGTCTTTCCCTCGCTTTAGGAAGACATTACTTTTTTTTTCTTTTTTTTTGTACTATACACAATCTCAGATGATCACACGACAGTGAAATACATTCCTATACCCGGAAGGCACACAAATTTCTATGGTAGGTCACACAAAATTCTCCCTGTTAGCATCCAACCAACAATTCAAGCATTCAAACTGCGGTGACTCAGGGCAGGGGCGAAAAGAAAAAAAGGGCACCTACTGCACGACCGGGGGCCCCATCAGCGAGTGAAAAGCTATGATGCGTCATATATGGTGAAATAGTTTTCATCCTTGATTAAGATTATGTAGGCTCGGCAATCCAGATTGAAAGTATAACCACACCTCTATGATAAAAACACACAGGGAACAATACACCTTTAAAATGTTTATTTCAAAAACACCTCTAGAGAAAAAAACGGACAGATATGTTGGTTATTTTCATTCTATATGTTTTAGGTAGACTGTCGTCATGGCACCCACTTTGGAAAAGCCTGCCCTAGTAAGTTTAGGGAGACTGCAGGCACTGCATCTCATTTTCACTGGAATTGTTTTCTCTTCATTGCACGGGCACTTCATTGTGTTTTCTCTCTTGGAAGGGCATCTAAGAGGGCACTTCATAACAGCACCCCTTTCCATTGGAAGGGCACCCATAGGCAGTGGTGTAGTCCAGGGTATACGCGGGTATACGGCGTATACCCACTTATTTTTCAGTCAGCATTGCGTATACCCACTTCTAAATTCCCCCGTATACGCGGGTATACAGCGTATACCCACTTCTAAATTCCCCCGTATACGCGGGTATACGGCGTATACCCACTTCTAAATTCCCCCGTATACGCGGGTATACAGCGTATACCCACTTCTAAATTCCCCCGTATACGCGGGTATACAGCGTATACCCACTTCTAAATTCCCCCGTATACGCGGGTATACGGCGTATACCCACTTCTAAATTCCCCCGTATACGCGGGTATACAGCGTATACCCACTTCTAAATTCCCCCAGATGCGCACCATTCAGTAGTAGTAGTAGTGGACGTGCGACGGGTGCCGAAAGCGCGGGCCGGGCCATTGGTAGATGAGGATCGCAGCGTTCAGCACCCCCCCCCCCCCCCCCCCCGGCCAGGCCATTGGTAGATGAGGATCACAGCGTCTAGCACCCCCAGCCCCCCCCCCCCCGCCCTTGAGCCAAAATAATTGCCCACCCCTGATTTAGCGTATACCCACTTCTCCAGGGACCACTACACCACTGCCCATAGGGAAGGTCAAGTTTACACCATTGTAAATGCACCTTATAGGGCGCTGCATCACGTTTTCTCCAGAAGAGCACTCATTAAGACATGGTATCAAATGTTCTTGCTCTAGAGGGCATATCATAAATTAATCTTTCTCTTGCACGCTGCCTCGTGTTCCCTCTCACTGGTTATGGCCTACTAAGAGTCAGGTCATAACGAAAGAGCTCCTTTTGTTATGGCCTACGACCTGGCCTGTAGGCCATAACAGAGGTAGGTACTAGGTCTGAACAGTGAAGACTGATTAAATAAAACTACTCCTACTATGAATATGAAACCTAAGGACCCATGTCCAGGGCAAGAGCAGAGATGAGTGACCTTCCTGTAGGATGTTGAAGAAGATCTGTCTGTCTCTTCCTAGAGCAGTGAAGGTGACTGTCCCAGGGAGTCCCAGTTTGCAGATCCGCCATCTGCTTCTCCCTGGTCCTCTCCACCCGGATCTACTTTGTCCCATACCTGCACAGACCCACAAGACCAGGGTATTGTAGCGGCCGGGGGGGGGGGGGGGGGGGGGGGGCGCGGCCACCACATGGCCGCGCAGATGACGTAGGGGGCCCGAGGGATTGTGGGAAATGTCATGTCTGTCACAGGGGTATAAAAGGGGGTGATGCCCAGCGGGCAGGTTGTTCATGTGCATGTGTTTGCGTAGCTCTTGGTTTATAATAGAGAGAAGCATACATTACTGAACGCATGTCTTTTGAGTTGTCTTTGGTTTGAGTTTGAACAGTTATTGCTTTTGACAAATCAACTGGCTGTTGATTGTGAAGAGGCAATGTCTCTGATATTTAGAGACACATTTCCTCACCAGATGATGTGGTTCCCAGGACTGGGGTGGAAATCGAACTGTGTGTGGACCCGTCCGCTCTCGTGTGCCAGGTAGGACGTCTCCACGATGAGGTGCTGCGTGTGTCGGGCGTGCTTGGTGATCCAGCTGAGCAGCCAGCGGTAGCTCTTATCCCTGCTGGGCACCTCCAGGGTGATCATGTAGTTCCTCCTGAAGAAAATCATCCCCACCCACCTTTCCTGTCGATGGCCAACGCCGTGCCGACCCCGACCAGCCCGAAGCCGGCTCCGAAGTACGGGTTGTCCTTCAGGCCGACTAGCAGATCTGACAGGGGCATGTTGTGGTGTAGCAGTGCACAAAATACACCAAATACACCAGTTTATGGAGAGCAGATCTAGATGAAGGGCTCACTCTTCAAGGAAAACCCCTCGACTCACTTAGTTAATGTGACAAACGTGTATCTGGGCCAACCCAATTCCTTATTCCCCTCCACACAGATGTGCATTATTACATACAAATAAAAGTACGTCATAAAAACCAGTGACAATCATGTGAGGAGCGACCTCTGTGTTTCGATGTCGTGTCAATACAATTCCGGCAGTAGACCGCACCCCTTGGCATTCGTTCCTAGTTCATATAAACATTGTCCTTAAACCATTCATTTAAATTCTATGGAAAATATTTTGTTCATGATGAATCTGCCCCGTTTAAATTAAAAAGGATTATGTTACAAGGATGTGTACATGTTGTGCTATGTCTATCCCACCCGACTAGACGGACTAGACGCTGATCTACTACTAAGAGGGTAATGGCGACACGGTTGAAGCGACTGGTGAATAAAACGATACGAGAAAAACTAACGCATCAGCCAGTGTGTTACATGTGTATTAATGGTGTTATTATTGTAGCACATACACACGCACACACTATAAAACCCACGCTCGTGTTGGTTAACAGGTAGACGGGACCAGGAAATATCGTGCGGTCGTTTGCGATTCTGTTTCATGATGACGCCCGCTTCAATCTTTAATGCGTCGTTTCTGTCCGATTTGTGCAACAATTAATGTATATTATATAATATTGTAGCAGCCAGGCGGGGGCGCGGCCATATAGCCGCGCAGATGACGTAGGGGGCCCGAGGGATTATGGGAAATGTCATGTCTGTCACGGGGGTATAAAAGGGGGTGATGCCCAGCAGGCAGGTTGTTCATGTGCACAATAAAAGGTTGACTCTGGGTCGTGCGGTGGAGGGGCACAGAGCAACACTACCACTCTACTACGCGTCCGACTCTTCTCTTTAGCTCCTCTGTGGGGTTCGCTACAATATCATATGTATAGCATGAGATATCATTGTGTGTATTTCTTTTGTGTTAAACAGACGCAATGGGACCTAATCCCACAGAAAAAGGTAGAAAACTTTCCTCAGACCCACAAGGTAAAATGGCCCATTCAATTACTGGGGATTGTGAATTTATCCAAATTAAACACTTTTCTTGAACAATTCTTATAGTAATATTACGTTGTGATGGAAATATAGCATATTGACCCTTTACAAGCAACATGCCTTCACCTGCATATCATTGAGAGGACCCCTACTGTGAACAGCCACTGGCAGAAGGCATTGAGATGATTGGAGCATTCGTTTCAAGTGTTGCTGTGATTGGAGCATCTGTTTTAAGTAACCCCTATTGTGTTTGTCTTGTTGTTGTAACCCAGGTTATTCTCTGCAGTTCCAAAGTTACAGGAATTCAGAAGTAGAATTCAGAAGTGCTAGTGCTAAGTGTTGGTGCTAGTGCTGTGCTGGTGTTACTGCTAGTGCTGGTCCTGGTGCTAGTGTTACTGCTAGTGCTGGTGCTGGTGTTAGTGCTAGTCCTGGTGCCAACTGCTGGTGCTAGTGTTGTATCGACTGTCTGAAGGTATCCTGTGACATTCTGTGAATGTCAGCATACAGCATATAACAATGTATATTTTAGTACATCGATTTATATGTGTATGGATATTTTACTGTATATTTACTGTATTTACTGTATTTTACTTTAGATTTAATTTACTTATTTTATATAGAATCCTATATATAGTTTTATTTCTATTTTGTAATTTCTTATAATTACTATTCTTATAATTACTGTCGGCTGTCGGGCGTTTTGCACATAAAGTTTTTAACTCATTGCTTATACTACGTGTAAACTGTGAAGTAACAATAAAATACTTGACTTGACTTGAACCTTTACAGGTTTTACCTAAACGCCAACCACCCACCCTGCCAGGCGCATTCGCGGCAGGACAGCCGAGGGACACGGCAAGCACAGAGAAAGATATGAGACACACGCAACTGCGATAGTAGTTATTTAATGAAAGAAATTATATAGATAAGATACCTAAATTATAAGGATAAGATACCTCATAAAAAAAAACTGCATTAGAGACACTTAAGAAAAAACTGACTAGTGGTCGGAGAATTTTCGAGGAGAGCTCCGGACAGGTGCTTTTCCGAGTTAATAGCGGATTATCCTGGTGAGGTTAAGACTGCTCTTTAGCCGCTTAGCATCTACTGGTTGTTGCTAAAATAAATAATTGTGTGTTCAATTGCCGAATGATGTGTGTGGAACTTAAAAAACTGTCAGCGAGTATAGCATGTATATGTGACTGTGAACTGAATGCGGCCGATGGTGTTAACTGTTAAGCCCCTCAGCATCGAAAAATGAATGCTGTGCTTTGTGCTGGAAGGCTGGGCTAATTTGCACGTGCAGCAGTGCCATGTTATTGTGTTAGCTACAGGCAATATGGTGCAGGGTCTAGAACAACTGATTGACATGTTGGAGAAATAGTTTGAAAGAGTTGATAAATGCGTTATGAGGTTCATGTTTAATGACTGCGCTCACACTGTTTGTGCAGCTGTTTTTTTTGGACTGAATTCAACTGCTTCACCACCATCCCTGTTCCTGGATGCCATCGTCTCTCATTCGACATCTGTTGCACACATTGGTGCTCAAAATCGCACGCGTGGTTAGGAACGAAACATAAAACGAAAATGAGATATATTTTATTTTGAACTTTTTTATTACTCAGGTTTTCCTTGAAGTTTTCTGTTGTTTCCTGGGCCCAAGACTAGTCCCTGCGGGATACATTTTGGTTTATATTGAATTACTTTTAAATTTAATGAAAATGCATAACTTTTTTTCTCTGAAAGTCTAAGACGTGTTGTTGTTGGGTTTGGAGGTCTCAATTAATCTAACAGTATTAAGCTACAATCAATCTCGCTTACCAATTCAAAAAGATGTGAACCTAGAATCTTAAGTAACACTGATGACAGAAAGCATAGATACCCCAACCTCTAGGGTTCACAGAGTTACATAAGTGGCGAGCTCAGCCAGGAGATGTTTTAAAATAGAACCTTGGACCTTTCCATCCCATACGACGCACGTTGTATGCTAAAGAATTTGTTCCCACGGTTAACTATGGATATTATGTAACAAGCGTTTACTTATGCAGAGCTCCCTCTTTGGTAACGAGGCATTGAGGGAGACTACCTCAGATGTTAGAGATAGTTCCATGTTTTTGAAGGCTTAATGGGGAATTACTCAAAAATGTCCGGATCCCTTGATTGAGCTAGAACATTCAAAGGGTAGGAGCCGGATTGGATACGCGTCTACCGGTCCATCACTCTAGAATGACGCCCATTGACCTTAGGCACCTTACCAGTCCCAGAAGATCCTTCCCTAAAATGGGTTTGAGAACCATTAGAGATGTCTTTCAGAAGAGTTGGGCAGGAGGAAGCCCGCAGATAACCTGAGTTGAACTTAAAAGCTAGTCGCGGGTGAGTAGCAAAACAGGCTTTTAAGTGTACTCACAACGGTGGTAACGTAGAGGAACCAAGATTAACAACTCAAATTGATAACACACCTGACAATGATAACCAAAGTGAACTGCGAACCCATACATGTTCTGAATGTATCTGCTGAGGTTGCCGAATGAGCCAGTCACATGATTCATTAACCCACCTCAGATTACAAAAAAATGATCGTAGAGGCATGCCATCCGAAATGACTCAAGAAAACCTCAGCAGTCATGCTGTCCGTCTGCGGATCTTCTCTGGTCGCATGCCACAAAGCCTAATGGGGAGGTTTGACGTTGACACCTGGCGCACCCAGGTTGACCTCCTCTTGACGATCCTTCCTTTAGTGATACGCACAAGTTAAGAGAAAATCCTGAAAAGCCTGCTGAATCCAGCTACTGATGTCGTGAAACCCCTTTTTGAATCTCCTCACCTCCAAGCGCTTATTCGCTCAGATTTGGAAATCTGCCTTCGGTGTTGTGGAGGGATGAGAGGAGCTCTTATGCAGCATTTCTCAGCTCAAACCAGAAACATATGGGGAGAAACCCTCAGCAATCTGAACTGGCCCACACCTCCTCACCAAAACGCATTTTCTAAAGGGGAGCCTCCAGTTGGAAATTCAAACCAACACTTACTCAGACAGTTCTGCCGGGCTGTTGGATCAGCGTATCATCCATAGGTCTACATCTAGGAGCCCAAAAGGAGCACCCCATCATTCTGTGAATTTCTCCTCATGTTGAGAGCCGAGGAAGAATCGCCGTTCAGCAAAGGCTAGACAGAATGAAAAAACATCGTGAGGTGCTTCAAAAGCTATCGCACAAGCCCATCACATCTTTGATATCCTTCCTATGATATGCTCCCATTGCCCCATTACCCACCCCCAAAAGAAACCGAAGCATCAAAAGCTTGAAAGAAAGTGAATGAGCTAAACTGAACAGGTAGAGAAGTTGAGCAAAGACTCACACAACCTCATTCATTGATAACAGGCCAGCGCCAAAACCAAACAAGATTGAAACTTTAAGGCTTGAATGTAAAATAGCTGAGCTAACAACAAGTGGAGGAAGCTATCCGGAGTCAAAAAGAGGAGTGAGAGCACAAGAGAAAGGAGGTTTCTCGCAATTAGCGAAAATAACAGGAGACCCGTTAGAGGTCCTGGAGCAAGGCTTGTTCTGTGTGACAAGGACAACCACATTGCTGTCATTGTTCAAACGAACCGACCAGTCATTGGTCCGCAGCAAATGCAGAGCTAAGAGGCACTGACAGGTTTTCGCTCAGAAGACTGCTTCGCCCTTTTGGTTTAAACTTGTAGCAGCTCCTCCATGGACATCGGGAGCGGCGACAGTACATAACCCTGTCCCAGAGAGCTTGATTCACAGTGCGTAAAGACACAAAGAAAAGTAAATAACAGACCGGAGGCTGCCAGTAAAGAGCAACTCATACCTTCCAGACTTGTGGGTCCCCGTTGTGAAGCTTCAGTCTCTCTTGAGGGAGTAACTTGTGAGTTCAATCATGGACTCTTGGTTCACAAGTAATACAGTGCTGACTGTTTTCTATAAAACAATCTGGTCTCACCTATCCCTCCGTCCTATTAATGCTCTTCTTTGAAATCGACAGGAGCGGGTGGACAGAATGGTCCCTATCAAGTCTTCGACTCGACGTCCCGCCCGAAGTCGCGGGCTGGAATTATCTCCGCTCCATTTAGGCGCGATCACCGCAGGCGTCGCGACGGAGAGGGAAGCGAGCCGCGTGCTGTCAGCTGAGACGTCGTGCAGATCGTCCTCACTACCCACCATTTCTGCTGGCTAATGTACAGTTCTGGACAATAAGATTATGCGAGCTACAGGCTCGTATCCAATTCCACCAGGGAAACAAAGACAACTGCATGCATCTGCCTGACGGAGAATGGATTCGGAGGGGTTGCCGACTCAGCCATCGAGCCGACAGGATTTTCCGTCCACCGCACGGACAGAACAAAGGCTTACTCTCCGGTAAAGATGAGTGAGGGGGTATGTCTCATGATTAATATGATCTTGGTCAACCACGAGTCATGTGCCAGGCCCTCAAGTGCTTTCTGTTCCCCGGACCTGGGAGATACCTGTGCTTAATGTGCCGACCATTCTGGCGAACGCGGGAGTTTACAAGCAGTAATGTGACTGCCTGTGTACATTCCCCCCAAGCCAACCCGGACATAGCGCTGAAGAGCTTTATGGCTATCAGCGAACAGGAGGTCGGCTCACCCGGAGGCTGCTTTCATCGTGGCGGGATTCAATAAGGCGAACTGAAGAAAGTTCTGCCGAATTCTACCAACACATACAAGCAACACACGGGGGCGAACGAATCCTGCGGATCACTGCTACACCCCCTTCCGGGACGGCTACAAGTCCGTCCTCGCCCACCGTTCGGCAAATCAGATCACCGCTCGATCCAACTACTCCCCCGCCTACAGCAGAGACTGAAGCAGCAACAATCGCTTGTGAAGCGAGTCAATGTTGGTCACCAATCGGAGTCTATGCTGCAGATTGCTTTTGGTGACGCGGCATTGGTTTTCGTATATTGTCCGGAGTGCGTCGGACAATAACATCAGTGATTACGCGTCCTCAGTCACCGGGTTCGGTTCATCAAGAAATGCATTAGATGACGTTGTTCCTACTAAGTCGGTTCGGAATTTATCCCAACCAGAAACCATGGATTAATGCGATGTTCGCGCCGACTCCGCACGGTAACGCCGCCTTTGACTCCGGATATGGGAATAGACGAGAGCCCGCTACGACCTCGCAAGCCATCGCTCTGCCAACGGAGTGATAGAACAGGGTGGAGGACAATTCAAGAGCCACGACGTGAGGGTGT
Organism: Coryphaenoides rupestris; assembly: GCA_002895965.2. Classification (NCBI taxonomy): domain Eukaryota; kingdom Metazoa; phylum Chordata; class Actinopteri; order Gadiformes; family Macrouridae; genus Coryphaenoides; species Coryphaenoides rupestris. Next base: position 708 of record PIJE02007367.1, on the reverse strand, counting down.
GGGGAAGGGCTACAGACAATCACGCGACTTCAGAGGAAACCAGCGGTGTTAAGAACTCTCTAGCCTCCGCTCCCTGCGCGAGCTAACACGCTTCTTTCGCCCGGTTCGACGGTGACGGCAGCCCGCCGAAGTCAGCGCTGCCTGGGAGGCCAGCCTCTGAACATCTTCAGAGGCTGACGTGCGCAGAACCTTCAAGCGGTGGACATCGAACGGCGGCCCAGACCAATCCCGGGAGCGCGTCCTCAAGAGCATGCGCAGACCAGCTGGCAGGAGTCTCGAGAATCTTCAACCTGTCCCTGTCCCAGGCTGTTGTTCCCGAGTCTGCAAGAGTCCATCTCGTGGGCCTGCTCCCCTAAACCACCCCAAAGTAACCTGCCGAATGACTGGAGACCCTTAGCCCTCAGCTCGATTGCCAGTAAGCTTCGAGAGGCTGGTCTCGAAGACTTCATTTGTTCCATGTTGGCCTGCCACGTTGGACCCATGGCAATTGCTACGTCAAAACAGACCACGACGACGCCATTGCCCATTGCACTTACACTGCCCTCTCTCAGCCTGGAGGCAAAAACTGTTGTGTGAGAACTGTTGTGACTTTCAACTCAGCGTTCAACACGTGTTCTGCCAAGCTCGACACCAAGCTCAGGAGTCTTAGGCCTGCACCCGACCATGTGCGCTGGATACTGGACTTCCGTCGGTGCCGATCTCTCTCTT
>PIJE02007366.1:0-12702 GCA_002895965.2 Coryphaenoides rupestris | reverse complement strand
AGATAAGTGGACAGAGTGAGTCGAAGGATGAGGAGAGAGAAGAAGTCAGAGTGGAGGACGCTTCCTCTACTGACAAGAGGGAGAATTGTTGGGGGGGGAGGTAGTGAGGAGAGGACAGTTGCAGAGAGAGTAGAGGGAGAGAGAGTTTTCAGGTTCCTACGGGAGGTGACGATGTGAGGCGTAGCAGGTAGGGAGGTGGGAGAAAGCGACAAAATGGTGATCAGACACAGGGAGGGGGGTGACAGAGAGTGCCGAAGTGGCGCAGGACCTTGTGAAGACAAGGTCAAGTTGGTTCCCGGCTCTGTGGGTGGAAGGAGAAGGAGTGAGCGCCAAACCGAATGTGGCGAAGAAGTTGATGAATTCGGGTGATTGTAACTTCTCTGGCTGGATGTTGAAGTCGCCCAGAACGACAAGTGGGGTGCCATCTTCAGGAAAACAGCTGAGGAGGGCATCCATCTCGTCGAAGAAGTCGCCAAGAGGACCCGGTGGTCGGTAGATCACGGCAATGTTGAGCTTGATCGGAAGGGTAACAGATACAGCATGGAGTTCAAGTGCAGATCTGGTCAGGTGTTCCAGGGGAAGGACCTGGTATGACCACTTTGGAGAGATGAGGAGTCCTGTTCCCCCACCTCGCCCAGAGGGTCGGGGAGTGTGTGTGTGAAAGAGTAGGTCGTGGAAAGGGCGGCAGTATTTTCCAGGGTGATCCAGGTCTCTGTGAGAGCCAGGAAGTGGAGAGACTGGAGGGCGGCGTAGGCCAGAATGGTCAGTTTTCTTGACCGACGATTGGCAATTCCAGAGTCCCCCTCTCACATCAAGGCCTGTGTAGGTTGAAGATCCGTAAGGGTAGAGGAGATTGGAGGGGTGGCGGCAGCCGAGTGGATGGTCCTTCGGTGACACCTGCCCGCGGTAGGAATGTCAGACTGTAATGGACTGTCGGCACATGTCTAGCACAGGAGAGGGAAAGGTGTAGGACTACCTGGAGACCCGGACTCCTGCGTTCTGGGACTCCCGCAGAATGACTCCCTTGTCTTTGTTCTGGGTTCTGACTCCCGCAGAATGACTCCCTTGTCTTTGTTCTGGGTTCTGACTCCCGCAGAATGACTCCCTTGTCTTTGTTCTGGGTTCTGACTCCCGCAGAATGACTCCCTTGTCTTTGTTCTGGGTTCTGACTCCCGCAGAATGACTCCCTTGTCTTTGTTCTGGGTTCTGACTCCCGCAGAATGACTCCCTTGTCTTTGTTCTGGGTCTTTGTTCTGGGTTCTGACTCCCGCAGAATGACTCCCTTGTCTTTGTTCTGGGTTCTGACTCCCGCAGAATGACTCCCTTGTCTTTGTTCTGGGTTCTGACTCCCGCAGAATGACTCCCTTGTCTTTGTTCTGGGTTCTGACTCCCGCAGAATGACTCCCTTGTCTTTGTTCTGGGTCTGACTCCCGCAGAATGACTCCCTTGTCTTTGTTCTGGGTCTGACTCCCGCAGAATGACTCCCTTGTCTTTGTTCTGGGTCTTCGTTCGCAGGGCCTGACGCTACAGCTGACGCTAAGATACTAGCTCTGTATTAATAGCCAAGTGCACAAGGGGGGCTCATGCAGGGTTAAGCTCCTCCTTGTCGTTACCTCAATTGACTACAGCTGAATGCCTGAAACTGGGTGATTATCCCTGGGCGTGTCCACCTCTTAATATGCTAATGATCCCTGTCAAGTTTGCAACAACAGCTCTGTAATAAGTGAATTTGACCAATATCTCTGCCAACAATACTACAACAAGGTTCCTTTTTACCAACACTACCCCAACAAACCAACACTGTTATCCAAGTTACTTTACGATAGATACCTCTACCAACGCTGTTACAAGATTAGTTTCAAGTAAAACCAACACTGCAATAGGTTAGTTTACGAGAAATAGTTCTACCAGTCCTGTTACAAGATTAGTTTCAAGTAAAACCAACACTGTAACAGGTTAGCTTACAATGTTAGTTTAAGTAAAATACAAACACTGCTACAGGTAGTTTAAGATCAATACCTCTACCAGTCCTGCTACAGGATTAGCTTTTAAGAAAATGGCTCTACCAGTTCATCTACAAGAATAGCTCAGAAATACAACACTGATTCTGTTTCTCCACTTACCAACAGCAGAATACTATGCAGCCTTCTTCTACAACAGATTGTACAGAGTTCCTAGCTAGCTTCTCCTGCTTATATGCAGGGTTAAGCTCCTCCTTGTCGTTACCTCAATTGACTACAGCTGAATGCCCGACACTGGGTGATTATCCCTGGGCGTGTCCACCTCTTAATAAGCTAATGATGCTTAGATCCCCTTTAAAGGGGATTTAAAATTGTACTTAACTATTCACCTGAAACCAAATAGAGTTAACTTAGAAGATAAAATAGCTGAAGTAAATAGGTTTAGTCTGATAAATTAGACCATTAACTTAGTAAAAATATAGACCTGTCTCATCTTAATTGGAAAATATAAAATTTATAATTTACAAAACTGATTAGAAACCTGAACCTACAACAACCAAAAAAGCAAAAAAAGACATGGATTTAACAAAGGATTATTATTATTAGGATTATTATATGTGAGTTATTTATTTTTTTATTCTCTGTTAATAAATTGCCTGTTAATACATTGTTCACTCATAGCCCTAGTCTCTGGTCTGTTATTTTATTGTTCAACCACTGCTTAAGAGGCTAGATCTGGTCCAGTGTGATAAAGTGACACAAGTGTTCCACATACACCCAGTGGGAGTGGTCGTGCCTGTTCTAACACCTGGGCCCAGTGTTCCCAATACCACCTGTCCCATGTTGATTTAGAGATGTATATTTGTTCATGTTGTACAGTTGTGTGAGTTGGTGTCCAATAAATTCATTTGATTGAATTAACCTTTGTGTTGCCTCCCATTATTTGTCATGGCTTTCTGAGCCGGCCGTGACAAATGTGAGCACTTTCTCTGAGTCTCTTTGCACTCCTCAGTGACGTAGTGAGGGCTACATGCCAGTGGAGTTGACATGAAGCACACAGCTTTCATTTGGCTGTGGAGGGACCAAAAAAAAAAACATGGAGGACCATAGGACTACGTTGTAAACAAAAACAAAACAACACAGTTGGTCATTACCAATGTTCCAGACTCTTCCAGACCACAAGTAGCTTCTCCTGAACCTCGCTGATCTGAAAGCAGTGGTTTCAAAAGGCGAGGGGAGGGTTAGACAGAGCACACCTACGACCTGTACTGTACCGGGGTCAGTGAGGGCTGCAAGTCGTCCACAGTTGTCCCCCTCATGAATCTTGACTTTGCAGACGTTGTTGTGAAAACAATAAATAATAAATAAGTTGAAATATTGAATGGTACTTCATTTATTTGAGTCGATACGATTACTAGGCTGCTTCAACAGAGTATATGACACTCATAATGCAAGTTAGACATTATGTTTTTGCTTGAGGAAATTTTGTCTACTGGTCTACTCACAAAATAAAATATAAAACCCCCTAATATCTTCTCAAACAGATTAGTTAGTATGAGATACTGAAATACAATTCAATAACTCATTCCCTGAGTTCTTTTGTCTAATATTCCTGTTAGATCAGAATTCACTTATCTTTCTATGGTTTTGAATCGACTGTCTGCTTTCTTTCCATCTCATATCTCTGACATTGTATCATAACATGCTCTAGTCTACTGTTTCTTTTTGCCCACAATTGTCATTGTCAGGGCATTTCCTTGTAATACCAATTGGAAGAGAGTATGCATCATATGACATTTCAGATGACTTTAATTTAGAAATGATTGATCAGAATGCCCTGAGAGTGACACTCTGAGGTAGTCCACTCTCTATTAGAAGTAATATTGGTCTTGGAAACAGGACTTTTCCTTTTATATGAATCTGAATAAAGAGGTAATGCAGCTCACGTGTGACGTAAAGGGTTTCCTTTTTTTAAATCCACATGGGGATGTGATGAGATTGTCTGAGTGACAGTGAGGTGTTGTGCTCTCTATTAGAAGTGAAATTGGTCTCAATCTGAATTGAGGGAACAAAATCCATATCCTCATCATCCTTATCTGCCTTGTCGAACCAGTCACAAACCGGTTTATGCTAACCACCAATTGTAGAGTCCAAAAACCTTTCAAAAGTTTAAAAAATATCAACGTTGTTTTAAACCGATTCCAGACCTCAATCAGCCATCTGCATGTGGGCCTCGGCCAACGAAGATCACCGCAGAGACTTAGGCAACGATGTAGGCTTATAAAATGAATGTTGATATCTTGTCATAAACAATATATAAGCATATCACCAGCCGAAATCGAATGGAAGTTGAAAATGACTGCAACATTTTAAAAAAAGTCTGTCCAGCAGAGTGTGATGTAGCCAATTTTGTCTACCTTTAGTCAAACACAAATATGACTACAAATACATGTGGTATATTTACTAAATACCTATGGAATATACTATGGAATAATAATGGGAATTTTGTCCCTCATATTCACAGCAACGCAGGGCTGATGTAATGACAACAAACAGTGCAAATGTGTTGGCCACAAACAGTTAAAAGACAATGAAATTCAATGAAGGTGGAGACATGAATTTACTTATTCACAGATCTGTAGTTACAGTGCAAAAATAAATCATATAATCATATAAATGACTTTGTTCTGTATGTCAATAGTTAACCAATGTACATGGCTGGGACATACTGTATATGCTAACATACTTTTATACACGAGTTAGTTAATCTGACAGTCCATTAGGTTGTTGCCTTTACATGAGGCCAGTTTATTTTAATAGCTTATTTACTGCGCTAATATTGCCACGGCTGGAACTAGAAAGCATGGGGCCACAAGCCTTGCACACGTCAATTGTGAGAAAAGGTTACAAATGTGACAAAAGTTACAAAAGGTTGGAAAAGGTTTCGGAAACTGTGGTCGGAACCAATAGTTAGCTCACTCATTTTTTTTTAAAGTCAGTTCTTTCAAGTAGAGTTGGTTTTCTATATTCTTTATAATATTGGCACACTGGACAAATGTTTCGTTGAAAAAAAAAATCTACGTAACATTAGACAAACAATCAAAGTGCTTTGGTAACAATTCAAGTCTCATATCCACCACACATACAGAGAAATATTTAATCATGAAGTCGGAGTTGTTCCTGTGTATCACCTAAATCGGCGTGACAAGATTTTACCATTCGGTCTCCAGCTTGACGGCATCCGTGGCTGAAGGGACGTCATTCAATATGGTCTGTTCTACGACACGCTAAGATACGCTATGATTAATGACCACGCTGAAGAGCTGGAGTAACGCGTGCACATCCCAGGACCAGGGTCCACGTCATCATATCGTTCATCAGAAGTGGCCCCAAACATACGGACCTGACCTCCACCACCTCCACCTCCACCTCCTCAAGGCAGCGAGAGCAGAGATATTAGCGACAGACCAAACTAAACCAAACGCGATCTCTCAAAGGCCTCAGTAGAGCTCCATACGTCTTCTGCACACGGTTGGCTACTTCCTCCGTCACAGCCAATAGCAATGCTCTCTCCATCCACCAGGGGGGGGGGGATGGGTGTGGGGTCACGAGGTCTAGATCTTTCAAACACACTCAGAAACATCGTTTACTGGCAGCGGGAAGGAAACTCCCAGTCCGGGAGGCATCGTTGGCAAAACTGTGTCTCGGTTATGCTACTGAAATCTACTTTGGGAAGATCTTCCTGGACCTTATTCTAATAGTTCCTATAAAAGGGGCACACAGAACAGAAAAGATACAAATAGGTTAACGTCGATACATGACTCGATATTAGTTATTTGGTTTAGACACTGAACGGGATACCTGATCTGAGTCGGCGTGGTACTGAGACTTCCCCGACTCCATGGTGTGTGCGTCCAGCTGGTCCACTTCCTCGATGCCGTTGGCCTCCGCATGCTCCCGCATCACAGAGTAGCGGTGCACCAGGAACCTGACGGGGAAACCATGGCAACGGGACACCAGCATCAAAGCTTAGTGGGTGTGTGTGCATACGGTATGTGTAATAATGTGTGTATTATGGCTGCAAGATTCAGAGAAAATGTATTTTTTTTTGCAGGATATTGTGATGTGTTTTTAAATGACTTGCAACCTTTCACAAGCAGCTAATTGCAGGAGGTTAAAAAAAAAACGACAGACATGCAATTCAGCCGTAGTGTGTGTGTGTGTGTGTGTGTGTGTGTGTGTTGAAATAAGGCTTTCATTATATTGACACAATGAACTGACCTCCCTCCACACACGTATTTCTTCACCAGCCAGACGCCCGTGGCGGCGCTGGTCAGGAGCAGAGCGATGACCACGACCACCACCACGGCGGTGTTGGACACCTGGTCGTCCACCTGACAACACACAGGAGAGCGGCGAAACCATGTGACCCCGGAACCATGTGACCCCGAAACCATGTGACCCGAAACCATGTGACGTCACGTGGTGGTCGGGGTGGACGCACGTTGCATCAGATGAACAATACAGATCGTGTGTGTGTGTGTTTAAATGGCGGGGGGACTGACCAGGGATTTTGGAAGAAAGACTGCTGCTGACACAGCTCCTCTTCAGGTCCGTCTCCTTGCGGTCCGGTTGGAAGCCCCCCTCGCACCGGTCCCGGGAACCCTCCCGTGCGTTGTGGTGGCAACGACGATGAGACGAGACAGTGGAGGAGAGCGAGAGGTGAAGCCATGAAAGAACGCCCCAAGGGGATGGAAGCGGTTCAAAAAGGCACATACAGGCCCCACAGAAATGGCTTGAAACACAGTGGGCAGAGGGACGGGAGGAGGAGAGGAAACAGGAGGAGAGCCAATCAGCCAATCAGCAATGGGATCCTCACCCGGTGGTGGACAGCTGCTCCGTGGTGCCGTTCAGACAGAACTGCAGAGGACGGCCCTTCAGTTCCTCCTGCTCCACACACTCCCCGCTAGTCCCTGAGCGGTAGTACCCAAAGTCACTGCAGGCAAGAAAGACACGGGTGAATAAATGGTAAATGGACTGCATTTACATAGTGCTTTTACCCAAAGCGCTTTACAGTTGCCTCACATTCACCCATTCATACACCGACTCCGGTGTCAACCATGCAAGGTAACAACCAACACGTCAGGAGCAGTTAGGGTTTGGCGTCTTGCTCAGGGACACTTAGCTAGGCGGAGTCCGAGTATCGAACCAGCACCCTTCCGGTTGCCAGACAACCGCTCTTACCTCCTGAGCTACTGCCGCCCCCCTGGCCACATGCTGCATGCTACCAAGTACACGGGCACCGTGGATGGATGGTGCGTCGTTGGACATGGCTTGCGATACAAATCAACGTGCTCATGGGAAATGGACTTGGACGTTTTGGTACTCCTGCTGCATGCTGGGTATTAAATGCTCGTCGCTGGTTGTCACTGCATGTGTATTACACACATAATATACACAACATGGGAGCAGATGCCCAGGAGCAGTGGGAACGGGCCGGCACCAGTGGTAGTCGTCCGGGGTGCAGGGGCAAGGTGTGGGCTGCTTGGTGACGGGCGAGGCCCAGCTGCCCGGGTCCGGGGGCTCCGGTGTGGGGTGGCGCTGGCGGAGGGTGTAGGGTCGAGCGGGCCTGGGACTAGGGGCCAACCGGCCGTTCCAGCAACGGAGTCCTTCCGGAGCGCGGGAAAGCGGCTCCGTGTGTAGCCCAGGAACTGCAGCCATCGCTGGGGTCGCTGGGGTCAGCGGAGTGGGCAGCACTGCCACGTAGTCGCCGAATCACGCACCGTGCGGCACCAAGGCACAGACGGACATACACCAGATGTGCACACAGAGATACATAAACATGAATTCCAAATCCATGGCTATGACTTGAATTTTGCTCCAGTCCTACGGCGTCTCTTCTGCTTCCACTTATCTAATAATTCTAAGCTACTATCTCTTCTTTATGTTGTATTGCGTTGTTGTAGACTTTCTGTGTTTTTATTATGTAGTGGTGGAAGAAGTACTCCAGATCTTTTACTTAAGCTTAAGAAGTAAGTACATTGGACATATTGGGTGGAAATACTCTGTTACGAATTAATTATATTTTTGAATTGATAATGTTAAGCAACTAGTAACTAACTGTACGATGTCATACACACACGACCACACACCACACACAGATACACACACACACACACACACAGCACTACACAACATGCCAACACACACACACACACACACACACACACACACACACACATCACACACACACAACACAACACACACACGCGCGCGCGCGCATACTACAGTCTCTGTCGGAGCAGGCTTGTGCCAAAGTCCTATGGTGATCACCTCCCACATTGGCTGTAGTCGGTGGGGCGGAGCCCCAGAGGCTGAACGTTCATGTGAGCGGGAGCGTCCGGCTCGCTGTCCATGGCGCTGAAGTGCAGCGGCTCGCTGGTGAAGTTGTACACGTGCCAACACTGGCCTCGTCGGTGGAGAACGCTGGGGGGGGGGGACGCTCGTCATCAGGTTGTGGGGGGACTGGTGCTTGTGTACAAAGAAAAACCTCGATCACATCTCGATCCACCTGCCATGAATTGTCTGTTTTGCTTTCATCACTTGTGGACCTGTATGTGTCCACGTCCACTAGTTATCACTATTTAGCTTACTACTATTGTACGGCATTTTATATGCTAATAGAAAAATATAGTGGTATAGCACGGCAGATACTTGTTACGGCCCATTTTTGCATTACGCACCAGATTTATTGCTACTCTTACATTGTCTTATACTTATAATTTTCTATTTATTCGTTACGTATGCTTATAACTGTTTTAGTTAGGAGTGAGTTGTTTCAGAATGTACATACCTAGCAGCGAGTGAATAGGGACTAAAGCAATTACATGAGTACTTGTTTTACATACTGACTGTATGGCAATAAAGGATCATACTTAATAGCAATTAGACATAGCATTATTTTTATATTGTAAAATATGTGTGTGTGGCATTCGCATAACAGACAAACACTTTGACCTTGTGCTTACTGATCTGGTGACTGGAGAGTTGGAGTGTTTCACGGCCAGCCCGCAGGCCCCCGGAGTCCAGGAATGGCGTAGTGGTGGGGCCCGCTGCAGGGCCAGCAGCCAGGTGCTAGCCCCCGTCTGCGCCGAGCACGTACACGTCGGGCGAGGAGCACGGCCTCCGGGTCCCCATCGCTGCCTGGACCACCGGGGACGGGGGAGGGAGAGGGAATCAAGGGACGCGTACTCGATAACAACCAGAACGCGATCAGAAAGGCTATGGGGGTCCGGGGGCATCAAAGATAAATTAAATAACTTACGCTGCAATTTGGGATGACAAAATTAACGTAAAATAGGAGAACAAACTTCTGCATCATTACTTTGTATTTGCAAAAGTGGGCGTGGCGTGTGTGTGTGTCATGTGACCTAACCGTGAGCGCACGGATGAGGCCCACAAGCGTTTGGGCTGGGAGAGCGGCAGCATGGGGACATTCATCTTGTTGGTGGTGCTGTAGGAGGCGGTGGATGTGGCAGCGTGCATGTGGAGACACACACACACGACGCCGCACTAGCGCACAACGCACGATCGCACACGCACATGCAGCACACACACACAGGAAACTGTTGCACAACACACGCCGCGGACACTGGCAGCACACGATGGTATGTGATGCATGCTTATTGCAAATGAGCAGTCCCTATGTGTGTGTGTGTGTGTGTGTGTGTCCTCACTCGGCTTTAGAACTTGTTGACTAGACAGTGTGCGCTGTCACGCGGGCTGTTCTGAGCGTGGCGAGGGGCCGCGCAGGTGGCCCCTGGTCAAGGAGATTCACGCGTCTCCACATCACCTTCTCTATGCCCCGGAGACAGCGACAGAGAGACGATGGTCAGATTATAATCAACACTACAGCGCCACACTGTGGACGAGAGTGGACAGAACTCAAAATGCAGCACACATCTCAATGATGTCGTATCTCTCTGTGAAAAGCTGACTGCAGGAGAACCAGACGAGAGAAGAAGAAAAGAAGAAAGAAGAAAAGAAAGAAAAGAGGAAAGGAAGGAAGAAAAGGAAGGAAGGAAGGAAGGAAGGAAGGAAGGAAAGAAAAGCACCAGAAAGACGGAAAGAGAGAATGGAGACAGGGTAGTTTAAGGGCGGAAGGGTTGTGTGTTTTGAAGCCGCAATGTCCTCCAGTTACGGCCATCTACTCTATTAGTCGCTTTGCGATAGAAGTGTCTGGCTCAATATCAATACTTAATATAGTAACTTAAATAAAATAAACCCATAAAGCATTTTCTCCATTGATGGCCATAATCATCCAATCTTCCAATCTTATCAATACCTGTTTGTGAAAGTGCATGCTGGTGTATGTGTATGATGTATGTCTGTGTGATGTGTGTGTTGTGTGTGTAAATGCCTGTGTGGTGTGGTGTGACGTCGTGCCCACCCTGTGTGACACGCTGGTATGTAGACCCCCCGGAGGGGAGGAGACGGCGCGTGAAGTCGGTGTCGCTGCCGTGGAGGTGTACGAGGTGGCGCTCCAGGGACCGGAGAACAACGGTGCGCGGTCGTCGCGGACACGTACAAGCGGTGCCCCACGACCGGAGTCTGCAACACACACACACACACACACACCACACACACACACACACACCACACATACCACACACACACACACGACACACAACACACACGCCGGACACACACACGCACAAATGCCAGCTACACAGCCGCGTACAGAACACGTTAGAGGAGAGACTGGTATCCGCTGAGCCTCATGGCCGGGCAGGCTTTATTAAGTTGTTGTTTGTTTCTTCGTTCTTTTATAAACATTATAACAACACTGTTTCATGCAAGGATCATTCCGTACAGATGGGGTCCCATCGAGGTTAACGCGCCCCCCCCCCCCCTTAGTGATCTCTGCTTTTATTCCCCCCCGCCCGGAGTCTGTCCCACTAGAACACTTATTGCCATGTGGAAGCCACTCCTTTTTTGTTTTTTTTTTTTTAAATACATGTGGTCCAGCTGGTTAGGTTTGCAAAGGACCCTGAAAAATAAACAGAACTCCAATCACCGCAACCGACAAGCGTGACTGTAAAAAAAGTCTCGAGTTAATCTTCGTTTATAGTATTTTGTGTAATAATCGTGTGTGTGTTTGGTGGCTGGTTTAAACATGTTTTGTATACCTATAGACATACAGTAATGGCAGGAACAGCTGCCAGATATTGAAAGTTCAAGGCCATGCTGAAAAAAGGAATTACAGTAAGCATTTTCTATTGACAACTTTTACAGCCAAAACAACAAAAGTGGTCCAGACGCGCCTGGTTTGAGGCTTAGGTTGTTTCAAGGGTTAAGGGGCCTCAAACCTGGGGCCCCTTTTAAGGAGTCCAATCAATGCCCACGGAGGTTAAACCAGCCATCACCACACACACTACGAGGAGAGCGCTAGCATGCTAGCATTGTTACCGACCTGTTCTCGTCAACAATCATCAACAAAAAAATGTTACGGTTTAATTCCAGCAATGCCACCTGTGTTCCTGGTGGTCTGAGGAGCGCCCTGATAAGCCATTTTTATATTAGTTTTTATTTGTGATGATCTTATGCAAGATATTTAATTTTCTGAATTTTGAATCCATTTTCAATTTCGTCTTTTTCTGTTTCCTTCGTTCTGCTATCACAGAGTCATTCTCTGCATATGTGCATGTGTTTGTACTGTTGTGGGCCTTAATTGGAATGCATTGAGCTCCTGATTGAATAACTCATGTACTATATATTATTCAGTACTGTATATCCAGACCCGCCATCGCGGCATGCCAGTCTGCGATCGCAGGCTCACCTCCGGGGTCGTCCAACGGGTTTTGGGCAGTGAAGACCATGGTCCTGATTGGCCGTACAGGATGGAGTAGAACTGCTCGTGGTGACCACCGGGAGCGGGGCGGGGCGTTCCACGCGTCCGCGTGCCCCATCCAGCGACACGTGGATCATGGCCTCAGGTACCAGGCGCTGGGACACACACGGGTCCATGCACGTTGAGATACACACAGCATACAGTATATAGTGGTATCATAACCTAGCCATAGACGCATAGACATATACAGTGGTGGAAAGCTACATTTATCAAGTACTGTACCTGTACTTAAGTACAAATCAGAGGTACTTGTACTTCACTTGAGTATTCCTATCTTTCTGCTACTGTTATACTTTAAGATACAAATCAAACGTGCCTCATGGGAAATGGACTTGGAGACGTTTTGGTACTCCTGCTGCATGCTGGGTCTTGAATGCTTTCATACTGACTCTAAGCTCTACATCTCAGAGGCAAATATTTGTTACTTTTTAACTCCACTACATCTATCTAACGGGTTTACTTACTAGTTACCTTGCAGATTAAAATAAATAATACCAAATATAAATCGAAATCATGACGATGTTATTATATCAAATAAGTCTTCTTGGTACCCCTAACTCCCCACCCTGACCCTAACCCGCCAATAAATATCAATATTAAAATAAACACTCCATAAGATAATACGTATTATTCTGAAATGAACCATTCTGCATTCAGTATAGAGTACTATTTGGTATTTTAAGTAATATTTTGATACTATAATTTTAATACTTTTAGTGAAGTACAATCTTCAATGCATGACATACTAACTTGTAACAGAGTATTTCTTCTTGGTGTGATAATTCTACTTCTACTTTACAAACAAAAGGATCCGAGTGCTTCTTCTCACCG
>PIJE02007364.1:0-12707 GCA_002895965.2 Coryphaenoides rupestris | reverse complement strand
AAGAAACGTATCGCAACTTATGGCGTTGTCTTCAGACAGGTTTCCATTTCCAACAATCCGTCAGACGGTGTTGTTATCATAGCATTATCCTGGGGAAATCGCCTCTCTCCTTTAACACAGCGGCGTACTGAAGATGCGTTTGTGTGTGTTTGTGTGTGTGTAGGAGTAGTCGGGGCGCTGAAGAGGGCTTATATTAAAGCCATATGAGCAACATATTGCAGCGTTTCCTCCCTCTGGGGACGATGTTTTGCAGCCGGAGAGGCCATGGAGGTTGCAGGTTGCATACGGTCTCACCTGGGTTTTGGATTGCGCTAGGGGGCAGGCTAGCTGGTGGAAGGTGCTTGACTCCCAGGGCCAAAGGTTCTCGGATCGGAAAACCTCTGATGTTTGAAAGGCAACCTGTTGCCGTCTCTTATGCAAGACGCCCGAGACCCCAGACCCCAGGCTCCTAAATGACATGCATCTGGATAAAATACAAACATAACATAACAAAAAAATAGCATCTTGTGTTTACTCACGCTAGCTAAGTATAGCTGTAGTAGGTGCAACGAGGCGCGTCGAGATGGGAAGAGTTGCGTGTGTTGGAAACACTGTTGAAACATGAAGGACACAAGAATTAAACAAGCCTGAGACATTTTTATTCTGGAAGGGGAGTCGTGATCTTCCAATCAATCCATCAATCAATCAAACTTGATTTCTGCACTTATAAACACTTATAACTTGGCATTCATAATACAGCAAATGCTCCGACTCATATTTCAACATAAAAGTTGAAATATGAGTCGGGTTAAACGAGGGCGAGTTTTAAAAACAAAGCATGAGTAAAAATGAATACATCAATGAATGTAATACAATTACGAATCAGAATAATGAAAAATGAAATAAGTAAAAAGAAATGAAAAACAGATTCACCACAAAAGCTGCGTTTTTAATTTTACATTATAGATGTCGTCAAATGCTGCTTGGTTCGGTGTTGTGGTTTCCTGCTTTATAGTATTAAGCCACCCTCAGCGGACGCCGGGTCAATACAAAAAAATATAATTGCAAATAAACAACGCAAAGCAAAAAAAACAAGGAAAAAAACACTGATGAGTTTAATATCAGTGCGGCCATATTGAACCGAACGGCTGTAGGAAAGGGGGGGCAGGGGGGTTGCCATGGCGACGACGACGACGACGTCTCCATCTTGATGATGTCTTGCTTCCTTGTTTTTTTTGTGGTTTTTTTTTCCCTCCGTCTTTCGGTTTACTTATTAAACAAAGAAATCGATCGCCCATCAGACAGGGCTATTAGTCCCCCCCCCCCCCCCCCCCCCCCCTCCCCCATGGACAACAGTGTTAAACCATCTCTATTTGTTTACCTGCGATTTCGAGAGAGGGGCCCTCGCATGTTTTTTTTTTTCCCGCGTTCCACACCAGTTCGTCCAGCCACGATGGGGGTGCTCTTGGGTGTCACAGTCGGCAAAAAAATATTCTGTCCTGATATCGGTCGTTGAATATCTCGATAACGATATGTCTCACGATGTTGTATGTTTTCTGGTAATTCAATCCATAAATAGCCTATATACAATAACCACGTGGTAAAGCCTATTTTTAATATCTAATCCTGTTTGAATTGCTGTCTCTCTTTCGACAAATGTACTGATCGTAAGTTGCTTTGGATAAAAGCGTCTGCCAAATGCCCTAAACCCAAATGTAAATGTGAATTCATACAATATTTAGCAACTGAAAATATTCTCATTCTAAGTGCAAATTCTAGAAAAGATATAGAACAGTCTGGTAAGTTCAGAAAATGACATTATAAGATTTTACTGCAACGCAGCCTTTAAAAACAGGACATTTATAACACACGATATTACGGAATTCAAAGTTAATGATGATGTCTCGTCTCATGTTACAATATCGATGAAATATTGATCGGAACGAGGGGAGAGGGCAAATTAGCGGCGCGATATTTTTGTGTTAGCGCTCTGTCGCGGTAGACGTGTTTCATGACAATGACGTTTGATCGAGTCGACCAGCTGCAGTTTGTAAAGCCCAGCTGGGATGGCGAGGAGAATACCGTCGCCACCCTCACACAAACACACACACACACACACACACAAACGCACACACAGACACACAAACGCACACACACACACACACACACTCTCACACAAACAATTGCACACATACGCATACACTCACCAAAACACACACACACACACACACACACATTCACAAACACTTCCACACTCTCTCTCATACACACACACACACACACACACACACACACACACACACACACACACACACACACACACACACACACACACACACACACACACACACACACACACACACACACACACACACACACACACACACACACACACATTTGTAGTGTCTTCCTAGTGGAAATAAACTGTTCTTTTTATAACGGGTGTGGGGGGGCGCAGCCACACAGCCCCACAGCTGGTCCACTGTCACTGGTTGACTGATTTTCTGAACCGGCACCATTCGTTATCATTGTGATCAATTATGCGCTCGTCCATCCCTCCCCCTCACCCCCCACCTCCCCCTCCCCGGTGACCATGTCCACGTGGCTTTCCCACAATGCACTGGGGAGGACAACTACGATGCAATATGGGCACTTGGGGGCATATGGGGGCATGCAAGACCACAGAAATATGTATATAAATAATCAAATCAAATCAATCAAGTTTATTTATATAGCACATTTAAAACAACCACAGGATGACCAAAGTGCTGTACAGTGAAACATAAAAGCAGTCAACAATAAGAACAAAGGCAATAAGATCATATACGTTAAAACAAATAGATAAAATAGTCAAGGAAAACTTCACAGACATTCAAATGCCAGGCTGAACATATGTGTCTTAAGATTGTTTTTGAAGAGTTCAATGGATGGGGAACATTTGATTGAGTATGGTATGGTGTTCCAGAGCTTTGGGGCAGCAACTGAGAAAGCGCGGTCGCCCAGAGCCCTTAACCTCGACCGCGGCACTGACAGAGGAGCAGGTCGGAGGATCTGAGTGTCCTGGGATTGGAGAGTGGGTGAATGAGTTCTGAGATGTACTGGGGTGCCAGGCCATGTAGAGCTTTAAAAACAAATAGTAGAACTTTAAAATCAATCCTGTACTTGATGGGTAGCCAGTGCAGGGATGCCAGTACAGGTGTGATGCTATCTCGTTTCTAGTCCCAGTTATAAGACGGGCAGCTGCATTTTGCACCAGTTGTAAACGGGATATAAGTGATTGGTTGATAACCTAGGTATAGTGAATTACAGTAATCTAATCGTGAAGTGATAAGTGAGTTTGGTAACGATTTTTAGATCGTTTCGTGTGAGGAATGATTTTACTTTGGCGATGTTACGTAGTTGAAAATAGCAACCTCTCACAACAGAGTTTATTTGTTTGTCGAACTTGAGGCATGGGTCAAAGATGACACCAAGATTTCTGGCATGGGGGTGAAGGTTGGGTGCCAGGGGTCCTAAGCAGGCAGCAGTGGTCATGGTGAAGTTGGAGGGGCCGAATAGTACCAACTTCTGTTTTGGCGTCGTTTAGTTGGAGGAAATTTCTAGCCATCCACGCTTTGACCTCGTCTAGGCAGTTAAGGAGGATACTAACTGCGCTGTTGTTCTTATTACTTGTTTCTATGGGGAGGTACACCTGGGTGTCGTCAGCGGTAGCAATGATAAGACACATTGTGTTTTTGAAATATGGAACCTAGTGGGAGCATGTATAAAGAAAACAGAATTGGCCCCAGGATTGAGCCTTGGGGTACTCCGCAGGTAATGGGAGCTGACGTGGATAGAAGGTTTCCAGCCTCTACAGAGAACGATCTGTCAGATAAGTAGGAAGTAAGCCACTGGAGGGCGCTTCCCTGTATAACCGACCTGGTGCTCAAGACGGCTTAACAGGATATTGTGGTCCACAGTGTCAAAGGCGCAGCTAAGGTCCAGGAGAACTAAAATGGCACATTTCCCTGAATCACGGGAGAGCAGAAGGTCGTTTGAGACTCTAAGCAGAGCAGACTCAGTGCTGTGGCGTGCTCTGAAGCCTGATTGAAATGTGTCCATGATGTTGTTATTCTCTATAAAAGACAGGAGCTAAGAGTATACAATCTTTTCTAGGACCTTTGACAGTATGTGACTATAAGTAAAGAGGGGAGATGTGTAAATGTAAATGTAGATCTGTATATAATGTCATAATATCATGTATTATTATACTGTATATTGTATACAAATACTGTATATAGGGTTAGGGTTAGGGTTAAATTACACGAAAATTACACATTAAAAGAGTACAAAAATACTACAAAAATAGTACAAAATACACAATAAAAGAGTAAAATACTATGGTAATGAATAAAAGTATACAAACACAATTATCCCCACATCCCCAACCCAAATCCGCTGCCAGTCTGCATAGGATGAAGAGGTCTGCTAACATACCAATTGTGGGCTCAGGAGGTAAAACAGGTTGGCAGTCCTGTGGCTTCTTCCTTGTTGTGTGAGGGAACAATAAGTCAGACATAACGTTATTACATTCAAACACACAAGCAAAGTGATTAGAGTGTAACGGTAGAAAAAAAAAGCTCCACTGATTAAATCGAGGCCGGGGCCAATCAGCGCTGATAAAATTACAGTTTATCCTCTCTGATGGAACTATTACGTAAGGCGCGGCACGAACTACAGGATATTTAAAGATGAATATTAGCGCTCCGTGATGGATCAGCTTTTTGACGTTATCCTCGTGACGACACAAAAAATATCCCTTCATTACAGGGACATTTTGACTTTGACAATGCTGTCAAAGTCAACGTGAATTTGATGTGACGGCACTCTTTGTTTTCCTGATGAAGGTTGTGCGAATGCCAAGGTGTGTATCGTGTGGGGCAAAGGATTATGGGAAGGCCAGGTCGCGTGAGGGCGGGGCAGGGGGCGGGGGGGATGGCGGCGCAGTGAGGTGGCGGGAAAAAAAACGAACGGAGCCGTACGACGCGTTGACGACATAAGGTAAATGTCTTAAAATTGTATTTCCTGGTTTTCAGCAATTCCACATTCGGCAACGTTGTAAACTCCAAACCAAAAGCAGTAAACTAAAAAGCACATTTAACAGCAGCAAATGTTCATGTTCACTTGAGACCCGGTGCACGTGGCTAGGTCGGGGGACGTCGTGTCCTTGGGCACTGTTTTAAAAGTACACAAAATCACCCCCACAGCTTAAAACTAAAATTCTGTCCTGTTGGTTGGCACACCACATCATGGTGGCATGCCGGGGGTCAAAGTTGAATGATCATTTTGACCTTCACACCGAGTCCACTCTGCGGGAACGCGTCGCGAAGGTTGGGCCGATGGCTTTAGAAGTGAAAGTGATCTTTGAGCTGTGCTGAATGTAATGGAACATTTTCTGGACTAATGTACCTGTTGTAGAATGAGTCCGTTTTTTAGATGCATCCTTTCTTGCGCTTGAGTTTGCCATGAGTTGTGATCCCTGGCTTGTTTCAGTCTGTTGTTTTGTGTTCATGCTTAAAGGGGCCCTGTTATACCACCAGCTGTGAGCGCGGTCAGCCATTACAAGCCATTTCAAAATTGTCATGTGACTAAAATTGTCATGTGACAAAGTGACATCACAAGCGGGAGGGTCCACCTAGATGTATGCTCTCTAGATCAGTTTACCAGTTGGTACAGTCCCCTGGGTAGGCTGGTAGTCCGATCTAGTGAGCTTACATCGAGGTGGACACTCCCCTTTGTGATGTCACTGTGCCACAGTGATGCTTTTAGTCACATGACAATTTTAAAAGGGCTTGTATTGACAAATCACGCTCAGACCTGGTGGGATAATAGGGCCCCTTTAAGAAAAAGTTGGACACACTACATTGTGTCCATCGAGATACTTACTTTTAAGTATCTAATATCTCAAAATATTATGAAATAATGCAACATTTAGCTGGCTTGAGTTTGCCATGTTTTGATTTGAGCATATTTCGTATGCTAAATGCAGTACCTGTGATGATTCGTCAATATTTGTTTTGTTTTTGAATTCCAAGAATAAAATATATGCCAACATTTGCATAAAGCAAGCATATCGTGTCCACTCCCATGTTGATATAAGTATTAAACAAATTGGAAAATGTCTCGTGACAGTGCATTTTGAACAGTGTGTAATTAATTTGTGATGAAATTTGGACAATCAATGCGATAATTCTGATTAAATATTTTAATCATTGTGTGCATTGTGAAATGTTAATTTACCAAGTAGGGCCTCTGGCTTTCTGCATATTTTCCTAAACATAATTAATTAAAATATCTTTAAATAAGTTTTGGAATCAAAATACAGCATCTTGCCAAACTAATATTTAACACCCGTGTCTATACCCCTGTCTATATTGCTGGCAGGAATTACACTAATTGAGGAACTTGGTATTAGCATATGATGCTGACAGTAAAGCAGATGTCGATTTTCTCAAGCTGTCAATCAAGGAACATGCTGTATATGCTAACAAGCATTTCTATAATAATACTGATAATTAATAATAATAATAGTTGAACCGTTGACAGATCAGTAACCATAGTTTTAGTCAACTTTTGGTGTGTGTGTGTGTGTGTGCATGTCTTTTACATGTATGTATGTATGTATTGTGGCACACTCCCCTATATTGTGGAGTGTGTCCACCCGACTGGAAATAATAATTCACTTGTCCCCACACCAATATTCAATGAACAAGGATTTATTTACTGTACAGGGGGTGGGAAAGTGCAGGGTTAAGTATAGTGCCAAGTCCGTTATTTCAAGAGAGTAGTCGTAGTCCGTTAGCAGGGGGGGTTATCACACCAGGAAGTGGGTCTCAGGGGGTCCAGGGCAAGGCAGGCGGGAGGGTCGTCAGGGCAGGCAAGGGTCATACACACAACGGGTTCTCAGACAATCCAAAGGTCAGGGCACACAGCCACTTCTGTATCTCTTTAACTCACTCGTTGTCATTTGCGGCACTCTTCTTCCTCTTCCTCTTTCTTCTCCTCCTCCTCCTCCTCCTCTTCCTCTACTTCCTCCTCTCCCACTTCCTCCTCTCCCACTTCCTCCTCTCCCACTTCCTCTCTCTCTCTTCAACCGTCCACACCACCCAGGTCCTCTCCTATTATTGCCTGCAGCCAGGCCTTTGATTGGCTGCCGCCGAGTTCCTCCAACGAGGCGCAGCCACCTTCGATAAGGCTGATTGCCTCTTCCCACTTCCTGGTCTCCTCGCCTCCCTCTGGGGGCCGAATGGGGAATTGCGGTTCCCCCGACTGTCGTCCACACTCTTTAGTCGGCCCTCAGTGGCCGTCTGCCACAGTACGTATGTAATTGTTGGGAGTTGTGGATGTATTAATCTTGTGGGCCAGTAACTTTCCACTCTGCCCTTTGGCCTACGTGACTAGTTAGCTGTTTGGCCTACGTGACTAGTTAGCTGTTTGGCCTACGTGACTAGTTAGCTTCACTCTTATCTGTTGGCCCTGGGAGGCCTCTGAGATGCACTCGCAGGTGTTGTTGTCGTCGAGTGTTGTTGTCGAACGTGGGAACGTGTTGCCTCTTTTGTCTGGATTGGCTGTCTGGAAGGTGAGAACGGGAGCGGCTCCAACATGAGACCCTTGCTGTCCCTGCTTCCTGGGCTGGCGGTCTGGGGGATAGGGACGGGTGCATCTCATGTGGTCACGTGAGGCCGTGGTATCCCTGCTTCACAAGTTAACTGTCCTGTCTGTCTGTTACATATCCACGTGGGGCCTGGTGTCCTTAGCCTCTCTGGATTGGCTGTCTGGGGGGTGGGATGGAAGGGTTCTCCATGTAAGGCCTTGTTATCCCTGCTCCCTGGATGGCCGTCTGGGAGGCGGGGGGTGCGGGAGCATCTCCACGTCTGCTTCCCAAGTTGATTTGTTGTGTCTACATGTAAAATGCTCCTCTGTTCTTCCCATCCCAAAACTGTATATATGCTCTAATGTATCTGAATAAACGTTGAATCATTCCGAGTGATTAATGCCTTGTGTCACATTGATTCCCGAGCTCGCAGCTTTGCTACAGACAATCCAGAACCTGAACCTGAACCAGAACCCGAACTCCAGCCACAGTAGATGACCACTCGAAACTGTGCATAACAGTATATATGTATGATGTAGTATGTGTGTGTGTGTGTGTGCGTGCGTGTGTCTCCTCTGCTTAAAAACAGCTCTTGATTAGTTCTTAATTGGCCACACCTGGGCAGAGGTAATGAGAGGCCCCAGTTAGGGGGCGGAGCTTCCAGGACAGTACCGCCCCTTGCCCGTACCACACCCTGCCTCTGCAGCCATGAGGGAGCGTGGATCAGGCCCTCACAGCGTGCACAATTGTGTGTGCGTTTGTGCGTGTGTCTGTGTGAGTGTGTGTGTGTAACAAAGGGTTGGGGGGGGTGGTTGATTAAAAAGTGTCAGTATTTCTCGGAAAGGGAAGTTGAGTTAAGGGCTTTAATGGACCCATTTGGGGTTCTGCCACTGTGTCAAAATCGTTTTGTTAGAGGGGGATCAAGTAGGGGTGCGCTATAATTAATTATTTGCATATATTAAACCGGATGCGACGGATGAGCATGAAAATGTCTCTCGGCTGTGAGTGAAGTCCGCAGAGCAGCGAGCGTGTCTCGTATCTATATATATATAGAGTGTCTCAGACCATACGCTTTTATTGACGTCGTCGTCCGCCCCCACTGAAGGAAAATCAAGTCTCAGTTGTCTGTTTGCTTCGTCAAACACATTCAAAGAACATCTCCTGTCACATGTTGTCACCTCGCGGTGAACCCGCGTGACGGAAGTCGAGTTTCGAGTCGGTCTGCTGATCTGTTGCGTTCTCACAGTGAAAACTTTGAACAGTGTAATATGCTCCAATTACGGCGCGCGGGTTGAACCGAACGGCATTTCCTTTTTCCTTTTTTTTTTGCCGCTGACAGCTAACTGACACTTCTAAGCAGGAGTCGGAATATGAAATCATCTCCTTTATCGTCTGTTCTGTTTTTAATTTCATGTGAGAGGGAGAGATCTGATGTTTCCCCCCGGCCCCCCCATCGCCCCCCCCACCCTCTTTGAAGAGACGCTAAAACAAACACCCTCAACTTACATTGAGGGTGCGAGTACAGAAGAAGTATTATCGTGGGAGAAATTAGCCAAAAGTTGCATCAGCGTACTTTCAAACAACAACAATGACTTTAACGGACACGGATTCACTGCGGTGGCGCGACTTTCAAATACCCCGTGGGTCGCAAACAGCGCCGATAGCAAGCAAAACTTTGTTTGCCTTGCCGACGGAGAATAGCGTTAGCTTTGTTGTCCAACGTTAAACTGTTTGCCCGATAAGATAGCAGCGGCAGGGCCGGGGGAAAAGAGCTGTTATTTGGTTTTAATTTCAATACTTATTTAGATTTCAGAAGATTCACATTGTCTGACAAAACACGTCGCGGTTCGCGGTGTTGCTCCTCGGAGCCCGATGGCGCTGAGGTTATCTTGAACGCTGAGGTTATTCAGACCCAATGAAGCTAGGACTGAGAGCCGGACAGATGCCAAGGAATGGCTTGGCACCACCTTAAGAATACTTAAGAATAAATACATGAAAAAATATATATACAGTATATATATATGTATACATATATATATAAAAAAGTACTGAACTATAATGTTCCTTATGTAAAAGTCAAATTTGCGTTTTGCATTGTTGGTCGGATCATTCTGTCAGGGGAGTTGGCAGTAGGACCCAAACGCGAGACTCAGACTCAGGGTTATGCAGTATAGTCAATGTTATTTATTACCGTGACAGGTAGATGAACAGACAGGCAGGTGATGAACAGATAGGCAGGTAGGCAGGTGAAAGACAGACAGGCGGGTAGGCAGGCAGGTGAGGAACAGGCTGGCTGGAGACTGGTTACTATCCATACGGGAAAGATCAACAACAGGACTTGTAACCCGGAATTAGCGACAAGTATTAACAACAGGTATTTTGCAACAATGATCCGACACTCGTGGGTGGAAAGCCGGGGCTTTTATGCCGTGACTAATTGTTGATTGCGGACAGCCGCGAACATAGCGCAGGTGCCGCTAATCGTCCAGGGGCGGCACTGGCGCCCGGGAGCCCCGCTAACCCTCCAGGGGCGGCATTGGCGCCCGGGAGCCCGGGGCCACGATCGAGATCGTGACAGTACCCCCCCCTCAACGGGAGCCTCCTGGCGACCCACGATGAGCGGGCCGGCACCGTCGGGTGGACGACCCGGAGGCTGGGCGGAGGACGAGCAGGGACCCTCCGGCGGACGACCCGGAGGCTGGGTGGAGGCCGAGCAGGGACCCTCAGGCGGACGACCCGGAGGCTGGGCGGAGGCCGAGCAGGGACCCTCAGGCGGGCGACCCGGAGGCCGGGTGGAGGACAACCGGCGCCGTACCGAGCCGGGGACCCGGGACCGGGGATGGACTGCCGTCTGGCAGCAGGGACCAATTAGTGAGGCTGCGGTGATAGAAGCCCGGGACCGGGAGAGGCTGCGGCGTTGCAGCCGGGACGCGGGAGAGGCTTGCGGCGTTGCAGCCGGGGACCGGTGAGTATGGCTGGCGGGCATTTGCAAGCCGGGGCCGGGAGAGGCTGCGACCGCGGCAGCAGGGACTGGGCAGGAACTGCGGCCGGTCCAGCCCCCGGGGAAACCGGGACCCGGGACGGCTGGCACCCGGCAGCAGGGACCGGCAGGAACTGCGGCGGTCCAGCCGGGACCGGGACTCGGGACGGCTGGCACCCGGCAGCAGGGACGGGCAGGAGCTGCGGCGATTCAGCCGGGACCGGGACTCGGGCGGCTGGCACCGCAGCAGGGGACCGGCAGGAGCTGCGGCGATTCAGCCGGGACCGGGACTCGGGACGGCTGGCACCCGGCAGCAGGGACCGGCAGGAACTGCGGCGGTCCAGCCGGGACCGGGACTCGGGACGGCTGGCACCCGGCAGCAGGGACTGGCAGGAGCTGCGGCGGTCCAGCGGGGACCGCGACTCGGGACGGCTGGCACCCGGCAGCAGGGACTGGCAGGAGCTGCGGCGATTCAGCCGGGACCGGGACTCGGGACAGCTGGCACCCGGCAGCAGGCACTGGCAGGAGCTGCGGCGGTCCAACCGGGACCGGGACTCGGGACAGCTGGCACGCGGGCAGCAGGCAACTGGCAGGAGCTGCGGCGGTCCACGGGACCAGCTGCTGTGGTCCGCCAGGACCGGGACTCGGGTGGCTGGCACCTGGCAGCAGGGACTGGTGGGAGCTGCTGCCGTCCAGCGGGACCGCGGGACTCGCACGGCTGGCCACCTGGCAGCAAGGGACTGGAGGGAGCTGCTGCGGTCCAGCCGGGACCAGGACTCCGCACGGCTTGGCAACTGGCACTGGGAGCCTGGCAGGGGCTGCGGGCGGCGCAACCAGGCCGGGACCCGGGATGGCTGTGACCCAGCAGCAGGAAAACAGCGACTGCTGCGGTTACAGCGGCCGGGGACCCGGGGTGGCTGCGACCTGGCCGCACGGACTGGTGGAGCTGCTGTGTCCACCGGACCGGGACTCCGGGTGGCTGGCACCTGGCCAAGCCAGGGACTGGTGGGCAGCTGCTGCGGTCCAGCCGGGACCGGGACTGCCGGGACACGGCTGGCACCTGGCAGCAGGCACTGGCATGGAGCTGCGGCGGTCCAGCCGGGACCGGGACTCGGGACGCTGGCACCTGGCAGCAGGGACTGGTGGGAGCTGCTGCGGTCCCAGCCTGAGGTGGGAGCCTGCGGTCCGGGACCGGGCCTCGGGGTGGCCTGGCCCCGGCAAGCAGGGACTGGCGGGAGCTGCTGCGGTCCAGCCGGGACCGGGGACTCCGGCACGGCTGGCACCTGGCAGCTGGGACTGGCAGGCGGATGCGGCGGGCGCAACCAGGACCGGGACCCGGGATTGGCTGTTGGACCCAGCAGCGGGGAAAACAGGACTGCTGCGGTTCAGCCGGGACCGGGACCCGGGGTGGCTGCGACCTGGCCGCAGGGACTGGTGGGAGCTGCTGGTGGTCCAGCCGGGACCGGGACTCGGGGTGGCTGGCACCTGGCAGCAGGGACTGGTGGGAGCTGCTGCGGTCCAGCCGGGACCGGGACTCGGCACGGCTGGCACCTGGCAGCAGGGACTGGAGGGAGCTGCTGCGGTCCAGCCGGGACCGGGACTCGGCACGGCTGGCACCTGGCAGCTGGGACTGGCAGGGGCTGCGGCGGCGCAACCAGGACCGGGACCCGGGATGGCTGTGACCCAGCAGCGGGAAAACAGGACTGCTGCGGTTCAGCCGGGACCGGGGACCCGGGGTGGCTGCGACCTGGCCGCAGGGACTGGTGGGAGCTGCTGTGGTCCAGCCGGGACCGGGACTCGGGGTGGCTGGCACCTGGCAGCAGGGACTGGTGGGAGCTGCTGCGGTCCAGCCGGGACCGGGACTCGGCACGGCTGGCACCTGGCAGCAGGGTCTGGCAGGGGCTGCGCGGCGCAACCAGAACCGGGACCCGGGATGGCTGTGACCCAGCAGCGGGAAAACAGGACTGCTGCGGTTCAGCCGGGACCGGGACCCGGGGTGGCTGCGACCTGGCCGCAGGGACTGGTAGGGGCTGCGGCGGCGCAACCAGGACCGGGACCCGGGATGGCTGTGACCCAGCAGCGGGAAAACAGGACTGCTGCGGTTCAGCCGGGACC
>PIJE02007362.1:0-7500 GCA_002895965.2 Coryphaenoides rupestris | reverse complement strand
TGATCCACTTCTGCTTGATTGTCAGCGAATTTCCTTGGTCTGTAGTAGGTCATTATTAAGGGTCCTCACCGGGGAGCGCTCACCCAGTGAGGCGGGGTGGGCTGGGCGGCGGGTGCTGCTGGTCGGTGGTGGTTGGTGGTTTGGAGACGTGGTTTTTGGGAACGGATGACGGCGCCGTGACGTCGACGGCTCCCCCGCTCGGCGCATGCGTTCAGCTCCTCCGAGATTTGAATCGGGAAGCTTTGCTTTACTGGGAAGGGGAAACGCATTGTCCACCACACGGCTCTGACTCACTCACTGTCGGCAGCCCTGGAAGAGGGTGGGAGAGGGGGAGAGAGGGAGAGGAGGGGAGATGATGGGAGAGGGGGAGAGGTAGGGGTTGGGAGAGTATGGGGGAAGATGGGGAGAGAGGGAGAGGAGGGGAGTGGGAGAGGAGGGGTGGGAGAGATGGGGAGATGGGGAGAGGGGGAGGAGAGGGAGGAGGGGGAGAGGGGGAAAGGTGGTGAGGAGGAGAGGATGGGAGAGGAGATGGGGAGAGGTAGGGGTGGGGAGATGGAGAGAGAGATGGGAGAGGGAGGGAGGGGAGAGGAGAGGGGAGAGGATGGAGAGAGGGAGAGGGGGGAGGAGAGGGGGAGGATGGGGGAGAGGGGGAGGGGGAGAGGGGAGAGGGGGGAGGGAGGAGAGGGGAGGGGAGAGGAGAGGAGAGAGGGGAGGAGGGGAGGGGGGGGGGGGAGAGAGGAGGGAGGGGAGGGAGGGAAGGATGGAAGGTGGTGGTGGGGGGGGGGGTTGTACAGTATAGTGGATGAGATGGACCAGTGGCTTCTCCAGCTTTGAAGCTGGTAAACCGTTTTAAACCACGAAACCATGACAAATATTTTCCCTCAATTTTTTGCCTGAGGCGGGAAAAAATGAAACACGGAGAGGTTGGGTCTTCGGTTGGCAAGGGAAGCTCCAAAAATATAGAATATAATAATAATACAATTATATATATATATATAGCAACGACATCCGTTTCAATCTCTATGATGCTTCTCATGTGGTTTGTCGGAAGTGGTGACCTTTCCACACTTCCTCAAGGCCATGAGGCGGGTCACATGACAGGCAGATATTTGCAGGGCCTCTCATCACCGGCCCTGTCAAATCACCGCACACTCCACTGGAGCCTTGGGGGCCCGGGGGCCTCAGTTCAGCTGCACACACACACACACACACATGCATGCACACACACACACACACACACACACACACACACACACACACACACACACACACATGCGCACACACACACACACATGCATGCACACACCACACACGCCTCACACACTCCACACGAGGCGCCCGGCGACAACTACAGCACAGTGCACACACACACACACACACACACACACACAGACACACACACACACACAAGCACACACACACACACACAGACACACACACACACAGACAAGCATGCATGCACACACACAGGTTTGACAGAGGTTTCTATATGTGAGTGTTTGCATATCGGTGTTAATTACCTTTTCCTTATCGACTGCCACATTCTGCCCGGTGGACTTTTCCTGCGAGGGCGTTTTAAACTTCCAGGCTGGCTTCTTCTAACCTTATTAAAGGGCAACACAGAGCTCTCCAGTCAACACATGGAGCTATCACGAACACTCTGAAATCGTGACAGTTTTCTCTGTCCTCAAGATGAAATGGAGAATAAACTATTATAATAGTCCATCCACAGAACTACTACTGTTTAGCTATTATGATAGAAAATGAAAAGAGCATACGTCGTCACAAGGGACATCGTTTCTCCCACCATCCGGTGGGAGAAACGATGTCCCTTGTGACGACGTATGCTTTGTTGCACAGAACCATCTAAGAAAGTCGTCCTTTGAAACGGTTTGGAAAAGGGGCGGGCACTTTCAAAATAAATGCTTGGCAGGTGATTGGGCGAAGCGTCGGTCCGTCGCCCACACGTGTCGCTGCCGGTATACAGCGGTTCCTCAAAGGATGCCGATTGGTCCGAGCCGATAACTTGAAGCCTGGCCATGACACACAACACACAGATCTCTCCAGAGAGAAACAGAATGTGAGAAATATTATTTTTTAAAATGAATTACATTTCTTAAAAAGGGTTAGAAATTGAAATCCTTAACCCTCAATGGTGCCTCACTAAAGAAGGAAGTGACGGTGAAAGGGTTTACCGGCTCCGACCCGTTGCGGTTTGCTCTGGGACCTGTAGGAGCATTTGGACCCCGAAAATGAATTTATGTCACGCCTGGCGTCGGACTCAACAACCGGACACATAATGAGCCTCTAGAGAGAGAGAGAGAGAGAGAGAGAGAGAGAGAGAGAGAGAGAGAGAGAGAGGGAGGCAGCCATTTTATTTTAGAACCAGCGATGTCACCACGGAGAGAGCACAGAAACCCAGAAACCGCGCTCCGAAACCGCCCGGGTTATCCGGCATCGAGCTGTTTTTCCGTTTCTCGTCTCGTCGTCGGGATAATTGGGCGCGTTTGATATTCCACGGCCGTCCCCCGAGGAACAAAACAACCCGAGTGAACCCGGGCCGACACGGCGCCACACGCGGGGCGGCTAAATCAAACCCGCTGCCATGGAAATCACCGGCTATGTGTCCACGGGGAAATAAAGAAGAGGTGGGGAGGGCGCCGCGTTCACAATGTGTCTTCATATATCCGGACGTACGGTCGACATAAAGACGACACGTAACCCTAAAAATAAAACCGACATCGCGGATTGCTTCTGGTGTGGACGGGATGACCGAGGTGGTGGGAATATTCTGAAGGTGATTTATAACGTCTTCATAAATCATTCATGTTGTGTTGTGGTCTTTATTCCAATTCAATACCTCATTTAAAAAACGTGTGTTTTATTTGAAAGCGAGCAGATAGTTGCCTCAGGGGGGCAGAGTCGATGCACCACATACTGGTGTTAATGCTGCAGATTGAGCAGAACGACATAGAATAGTATTGGATGCGCGAGTTCATAGATCGGCATGGTGTAAACTAGATAATCCAGAACCGTGTGGCTTTTAAAGAGAAACATGTTAATATAATCCTCCTCCAATAGAGAGCTGTGTTCTGGTGTGTGTGTGTGTGTGTGTGTGTGTGTGTGTGTGTGTGTGTGTGTGTGTGTGTGTGTGTGTGTGTGTGTGTGAGAGCCTCCTGTTGAAGAGGAACAGGGTGAGTGTTGTGTGTTGTATGAGTGTGTGTGTGTGTTGTATGAGTGTGTGTGTGTGTGTGTGTGTGTGTGTGTTGTATGAGTGTGTGTGTGTTGTATGAGTGTGTGTGTGTTGTATGAGTGTGTGTGTGTTGTATGAGTGTGTGTGTGTGTTGTATGAGTGTGTGTGTGTGTGTGTGTGTGTGTATGTGTGTGTGTGCGGTGTGTGTGTGTGCGGTGTGTGTGTGTGTGTGTGTGTGTGTGTGTTGTGTGTGTTGTGTGTGTGTGTGAGTGTGTGTGTTGTGGTGTGGTGTGTGTGTGTTGTGTGTAGGTGTGTGTGTGTGTAGTGTGTGTGTGTTGGTTGTAGTGTGTGTGTGGTGTGTGTGGTGGTGTAGTGTAGGTGTGTGTGTGTGTGTGTGGTGTGTGTGGTGTGATGTGTTGTGTTGTGTGTGTGTGTGTGTATTTGTGTGTATGCGTGTGAGTGTGTGGTGTGTGTGTATGTGTGGTGTGTGTGTGTCCAACAACTCTCTTGTTATTGACCCAAATCTGACACGTAACGACGAGACTCTGAGGAAGGGGAAAAGAAATAGGCAGACGTACAAAGTCAATTGAAGATACTGAATTAATCGACTAAATATAGAGTATGAGAAGACAATCTGTGGTGAGTAAGAGTCGCAGATGACGATACTATACACACGCACACACACGCACACACAAAGCACACACACATGCATGTGGGCACACTCACATGCACACACACACCACACACACTTACACACACACACCACACACACACCACACACACTTACAAGGCTGTAAGGAGGAGTAAGAAGGCGGATGGGTGGCGTGGAGGGAGGGGGGAGGGTGGGTGGAGGGTGGAGGTTGGGTGGAGGATTGGAGAGGGTACTATATGGTACGGTCGATTGGTGGATTTGGAGAGCTGGTAGAGTTGGTATGGTGTTTGAGTGTGGTAGGAAAGGTGTTATGTGGTGTCTCAGCTGGGACTGGTAATAAACCTGGTTGGCGAGCCTCATGCATCTAGCTAGATCCTACAGTGAGTGTGCGCTGATCAGAGTTCGAAGGGCAGATTCGAATGGCCTAATTGGAAGGAAGGGCAAGCCGGCGACCTTTGATGAGATGATAAGGTGTCAATACACTATAGAGAGTTATGGGTTGCTGGATATTGTTATGCGGTCAGTTACGATCTTTAGAAGCTGCGGTGGCTAATCAAGCGAGCAGCAATCATTGGAAGCGTCAAGGTAGGATTAAGTAGTAAGATGTACTAGGGTATTGACACTGGGCGTCGGGTGAGTACGGCTTCTGAAAGCTGGTGACCATAGCAGTGTGGACATATGTACGTGCTGCAAGGCTCTGAACTCTTCATGGTGGCGATTGTAATGTGGCAAAGTTTATGGGCGCAATCGGTGCGTTTTTCCGTTTAGTCTAGTGGTATCTCATCCGTACACAGTACTATTCTCAGGCTCGGGAATGTCCTTGCTCACTCATTAGGCCCAGTGAGGGAATGGTAGGATCGACCGACAACAGTATATTGAGCTTAGCGTAGTAATGTGGCCTTATGGGGCCATGACTACGGCAAGCATGTCATATAGTCACTACGCAAATCGCGCTTCGCAAGGGACCCTCGAAGACGAATGACAGTGGCTCTATGGGTGGCAAGGAAGCACGTGTACGTATACAAAAATAAAACCAAGTGCAGCCCGTAACGGCGCAAGCAGTTGACGACTAGGTGAGTTCAGCACTGGTCACGGTAGCATATTCCGGATTACTCTGCCAATTTCATTTTGGCGTGCTAGTTGTGGAGCGATGAGGCCGATTCAGAAGCAGTTCCGATGGCTGGATAGCTACAGACGACGGCGCTTCTGTGTTCGCCGACAGGCATAATCTATGACAGAGGGCGGGTCACGGCTACCTTGCAACTATGGTTGTTTGATACTATAAAGATATGGATGGCATTTGTGATCAGTGGTGAAAGTGTACATTGGCCGATATGTGTCAATATTAGTGCCATGGTAGCAGGTGAAACTTGGATTTGACTTGGTGACTGGTTTGAAACTAGGTGGATTGTGATGCTTATGTTGGCAACGACGGATAGTAGGGCTCGTTTAGTGGCTATTTAAATACATTAACGTGTGTGTTTCATGTATAAGCGATGGTCGGTCGTTGAGGAGTGTTGAGTACAAGGTGTGCATAGGCTTTGGATGACGTCAGAGTGAATCTCTCTTGTTGAGGCATCATCGAGGTCACAGATGTGCATTTGGGTCGCGAGTGGCTCTTTCTAGATCTTTTACGGTAGCGGTAGGGCATTGTGTTGTGTTGAGTATAAGTTATTGTATCCGTATAGAGTCTGTGTGTGTCAGTATTTGGATGATCGTTAGGTGACTAGAGTGTCAGCATGACAAGTGCGGTCACAAGAGGAGCAAGATGGACGGTCGGATGCCAGGTCTGGAGTTGTGATAGTGTGTGTGGTGGCGAATCTAAGAGGTGGCATGTCTACACGGTGAAAAGGAGCTTCTGGACTCGAGTATTAGCTAGCTTGTACTATCAGTGCCTGACTGAAGGAGCTAGCATGGCACCGGAAGCTAGAGCGGCAGGAGGCTAAGTTGCGATTGCGTACTGAGCTAACGACGGACAATTTGAGGAATCCTCCTACGACTTGGTAACAGCAGGCGACTAGGCATGCTTTGAGCAGCCCAGGCAGTCGAATCACACAGGGGCACAGGCAGTATCGAAGCGACCGACGACGTAGACACACAAGTAGCCTCTGTACGACAACGTTATGAGTAGGCGTAGTTACAGACTGGATTCTTGTTCACGTCTACGCATGGGTATCTTGTTTGTATCTCACTATGATCACCGGCACAACTACAGTTCGTTAAGTGTCGAAGTCAGTAGGCATACCTAACACAGCGGTGATGGCTGAGCACTTAACCTACTGGATGCTCTTAAGGACACGAACATGCAGGCAGCTGAGTCGACTGAAGCTGTAAGGTCGATGTACTGAATCACAGCAGGGTCGAGCACTAGCATGCTCAGTGCACAAGGGGTTGTCATTGTGATGCATTGCTTTACATTCACCGGCAAACTTACGTGCGTAAATGATTGTCGATATGGATCTACGTTTACGTTACGTACAATCTACTTAGGGCTAAGAGTTACAAGCACGGTATGCTAATTGTAGCGTTGCGAAAAACACACGGGGCGACATATGTCATATATGGGATCTACGAAGCCAGGCCAGGGCAGCTTGGCACAAGATAATTGCGTGAGTTCAAGTTAGTCTAGGAGCGTCAGAGGGAGATGAGGCCTGCCTGGCGGGGTTATTCCGTAAAGGTGCTGTCAAGCCAGGAGGTGTGATTTTTAGTGCAGAAAGGAAGGGCGTCTACGGTGAGATGTAACAAAATTAGTTCCAATACCGGTCTTTGCACGATCCGAGACGGCATGACGGCCTATCAAGGAATTGGGGCATACTAGGCGACTGTGAATGCCGGCAAGTCTGGGGCAAGACATCGGTGTCTAGTTAAGGTCGTGGTGAAGATAGAGTTGCACGATTCGAGATCATTGGTATCACTAAAATGGAATTGATGTATGGCATTCGCATGGGACGATGCATCGTCTTAGACCTAAGGCCTGTCAGTCGATACCAGTTCCTGTTGCGAGTCGATTAATGTGGTGAACAGGTCTTATGTAGGCAGAGTGACTAGCCCGAGTTGATGTTATAGGGAGTGTGCATCCAACTTATAGAGGGCGATGAGTGGGGCTCAGAGTCCTTACAAAAGTTCACATGTGTTTAAGGATGACCATCATCTAACGCAATCATCGAGAAAGACAGCGTGACAAAGTATGCTTTATCACCGTGCTATGCGCTGATGGTATACAGCTATTTGAAGGGCGTAGCCGGAGCGCGGTACGGAGAGTACACTAGTGACGACGTGGGTCCCTGACAGAGCTGTTCAGGCTTCGATTCAGTAGCGGGTTTGCTAGTGTAGCCGTGTAATGGTGGTCCAATATTTTAGGTGGGTCTGAGTATTACGGTGCGGCTGTAGGCTGATTTAAGAGTACAGGGCGATTAGCACAGATATTCTCTGGTCGGCTGGGCTGGGGCTGAGTTGATTATACTTGAGTAATGCTACCAGGTGATTGATGTGATCGATGGATGCGGCTCGCATGGTATGTAGGCATACATGTTATTTCAGGAGTAAGGCAAAGGTCGCTCTATGCTCAGCTTATTATATTGAAGTGGGCAACGAGCTAATTTACCTGGTAGAAGGTGTTAGGTATAAGCACTGAGTAGAGTCAGAGTCAGGAGCG
>PIJE02007358.1:0-12723 GCA_002895965.2 Coryphaenoides rupestris | reverse complement strand
GTACTGGAGGATATATCATATATTATATTATAGTACTGGAGGATATATTATATATTATATTATAGTACTGGAGGATATATAGATCAATACAGATTACCCACTTTTATCAGAAGTTACTTTTGTTTCTAGACTTACGCTGAAACAGGGGATGAGTAGCAGCACCTGGACGATGACATCATGGAGCAGAACTTCTGATAAGTTATGTTCAGCACCTTGTTCACTCCATGACAATAATCAAAAAATAACTGATTTGTCAAGCGCCTTTCAAGAAACCAAAGGACCCTTAACAAGGCTAAAGAAATACAGGGAGAGAACAACGATAGTGAAGTAAAGTGTGAACAGGTAGGGTCCTAGGCCTTGGTGAACAGGTAGGGTCCTAGGCCTTGGTGAACAGGTAGGGTCCTAGGCCTTGGTGAACAGGTAGGGTCCTAGGCCTTGGTGAACAGGTAGGGTCCTAGGCCTTGGTGAACAGGTAGGGTCCTAGGCCTTGGTGAACAGGTAGGGTCCTAGGCCTTGGTGAACAGGTAAGACCCCTTGGTGAACCAGTAGGTAGGATGAACAGGTAGGGTCCTAGGCCTTGGTGAACCAGTAGGTAAGATGAACAGGTAGGGTCCTAGGCCTTGGTGAACGAGTAGGTAGGATGAACAGGTAGGGTCCTATGCCTTGGTGAATGAGTAGGTAGGATGAACAGGTAGGGTCCGAGGCCTTGGTGAACCAGTAGGTAGGATGAACAGGTAGGGTACGAGGCCTTGGTGAACCAGTAGGTAGGATGAACAGGTAGGGTCCTAGGCCTTGACGACATCCACAGCCCTGTGCAGGGTTGCAACGTGGATGAGGCTTTGGTGCTACAGAGTCAGAGCACCAGAGTCTGGAGGTGTTTATGAGATGGTAATAAGTAGGTTTGGTGATGGATGTGTGACCAGAACAACTGTCCAGAATGACACCCAGGTTGCGGGCTTCTGGGGATGGGCAGATGGAGCAGCCGTCCACGTCAAGGCAGTGATTGACAACCTTCCGAGCAGCACCTTCAGAGCCACAACCACATTGCTGCAGGTTTGATGACATCCAGATGTTTACATGCCGGATGGTTTAGTGCTGAGATGGAGCTGTGTGTCATCCATGTAGCAGTGGAAGCTGAGAGCGTGGTGGTGGGTGATCTGAGGGGGAGCATGGAGATGGTGAAAAGCAGGGATGCAGTCATCCAGGTCCAGAAAATGGCTTTTTGAGGATGGATGTGACTGCGGCCATTTGAGAGCTGGAGGTTGCCAGATTCCAGGGAGGAGTTGTTGATGTCAACCATAATGGGGCTACCATGAGCAGAAGTGTTTAGCGTGTAATACCTTGTTGAATCCATGATGCCATCCTGCCATCATCAGAACCTCAAATATATAAATATATATTTTATAGTTTTTTTGTTTGTTCGTTTTTAACTGATCCTCCTATGTACATCGCTTTGGGTTCTAGAAATGCGCTCAATAAATTTGAATTATTATTATTATTATTATTATTATTATTATAAACACTAAACATATATTATAATCCAATATATCAGATCGAAACATACTTTTGAGTCAGGTATGAATCACATATGAAAACATAGAACATGTTTTAATCAGGTAATCATTTATTATATTGAGCTGAAAACGGGATTTGAAAAGTTAAAGTTATCCAGGTCATCTTCACCAGCGAAGTCCTCCGGGTCGAGATCCGCCTCAAACATCCTCTGTAGCAGACTGTCCACGGTCCGGTACCCTGGACACACCAATGGCCAGAGACACTCAATGTCTTCCCACCAAGATTTCTCCTGAAGACCACTGAAAGTTCAGAGCTAAGAGTTTCCTCTTAAAACTGATTCACAAAGCTGCTGAGACCAACTTTTACTCAGGAATAGGGTTCGGCTAACTTTTACTAACCCTAGGCTAACTTTTGCTAACTTTTACTTTTAAAGAATAGGGTTATGGTTAGGCTAACCCTAACTCTGAAGATAAGAGTAGGCTAGACTAGGGTTAGGGTTAGGCTAACCCCAACTCTTAATATAAGAGTAAGGAAAATATTGACTTCCAGCAAAGCACATTTCTCTGATAAATGAAAAAAATTATGAATGGATCAAACATAATATACAGATGAAGCAAGAATTTGAACTTCTCAGTTTCCTTTTGACACTTGGTTTCTGTTTCCCCAAATCCTCAGTCCCACCTTTAGTCACAACCTAATGAAGAAGGGGCGTGGCCTAAGTAAATGAAATGCCCAACCTAACGCAGGGGGGGCAGGTCCTAAATAAACAGGACACCCAACCTAACAAAGAAGGGGCGGGGCCTAAATAAACGGGACAATCTGTCACACCAGAACCTTACCCCTGGTACTCTGTCACACCAGCACCTTACCCCTGGCACCCTGTCACACCAGAACCTTAACCCTGGTTCCCTGTCACACCAGAACCTTAATCCTGATTCCCTGTCCCACCAGAACCTTAATCCTGGTTCCCTGTCACACCAGAGCCTTACCCCTGGCACCCTGTCACACCAGAACCTTACCCCTGGCACCCTGTCACACCAGAACCTTAATCCTGGTTACCTGTCATACCAGAACCTTAATCCTGATTCCCTGTCCCACCAGAACCTTAATCCTGGTTCCCTGTCATACCAGAACCTTAATCCTGATTCCCTGTCCCACCAGAACCTTAATCCTGGTTCCCTGTCACACCAGAACCTTACCCCTGGCACCCTGTCACACCAGAACCTTAATCCTGGTTCCCTGTCACACCAGAACCTTACCCCTGGCACCCTGTCACACCAGAACCTTACCCCTGGCCCCCTGTCACACCAGAACCTTAATCCTGGTTACCTGTCATACCAGAACCTTAATCCTGATTCCCTGTCACACCAGAGCCTTACCCCTGGCACCCTGTCACACCAGAACCTTACCCCTGGCACCCTGTCACACCAGAACCATAATCCTGGTTCCCTGTCACACCAGAACCTTAATCCTGGTTCCCTGTCACACCAGAGCCTTACCCCTGGCACCCTGTCACACCAGAACCTTAATGCTGGTTCCCTGTCACACCAGAACCTTACCCCTGGCACCCTGTCACACCAGAACCTTACCCCTGGTTCCCTGTCCCACCAGAACCTTACCCCCGGTTCCCTGTCACACCAGAACCTTACCCCTGGCACCCTATCACACCATAACCTTACCCCTGGTTCCCTGTCCCACCAGAACCTTACCCGTGGTTCCCTGTCACACCAGAACCTTACCCCTGGCACCCTGTCACACCAGAACCTTACCCCTGGCACCCTGTCACACCAGAACCTTACCCCTGGTTCCCTGTCCCACCAGAACCTTACCCCCGGTTCCCTGTCACACCAGAACCTTACCCCTGGCACCCTGTCACACCAGAACCTTAATCCTGGTTCCCTGTCACACCAGAACCTTACCTCTGGCACCCTGTCCAGAAAGTGGACTGCTATTTTCCTTACTTGTGGAGGAGATTTTAAACATCAGTCTGGTTTTGGTTTCTTCTGTGATGAGATCACTGTCTGTCGTTTCCATGGCATCCACAAGGTTGGAAGGCTCAGTGTCCTCCCTGATGAGTAAACAAAATGTGAGGGTTAGAGGGGACATAGGGTTTGGGTTAAAAAGGACATTGGGTAGGGTTAGAGGGGACATAGGGTTAGGGTTAGAGGGGGACGTTGGGTTAGAGGGGACATAGGGTTAGGGTTAGAGGGGGACGTAGGGTTAGAGGGGACATAGGGTTAGGGTTAGAGGGGGACGTAGGGTTAGAGGGGGACGTAGGGTTAGAGGGGGACGTAGGGTTAGGGGAGACATACTGGGCCACCCCCAGCTCCTGTATTTTGGTCTCCAGGGATGTGTGCAGCAGGCTTTTCTCCAGTGTGTACTCCACGAAGAACGCCTCTAGGACGAATGCAACGAAGATACTGCAGAAGAAGAAACAGAACAAATTCTACTAATGCTTTGAGAAATTAATTATGTGGAATACAGAAAAAGTATCTTGCTGGGTAAAAATCTGAATGAATATAATTTGTGGTATATAGTCGGGGTAACGGATCTAATGTCAACATGCTTTTACTTGATGATGATGATGACCACGATGATGTGAAAGAGGATGAAGAAGATGCGTGCGGACGGGTGAGTGACAGCAGTGAAGCCGCTACTCAGAAGTGCTGTTGTCAAGGAAACCAAACCTGAACTAGCATAATAACCAACCAGTGACGGCTCATCAATAGGGGGCGCTGCCCTACCGACCATATTTAAAGAAGTCTTCTTAAACACGTTACATAAATTAATTAGATAATGCGAAATAATTCTAAAATAAATGTGTTTACTTGTACATGTTTGTACGTCTTGGCATTAATAGTACTTAGCATTGCTTAGCATATGGTATGTTCTTAGAGGTTGGTAACATGCTCAGAATGGCACTTCTGGCACATCTGCTCTTACGTACCACAGTGATATATTGCTGTCTCCTTCAACAAATGTACTCTTTGTAAGTCGCTTTGGATAAAAGCATCTGATAAATGCACTAAATGTAATGATAGCTCTTAAAAGAATAAACCCACGGAAGTCTCCAGGGCCAGACGGCATTCCAGGCCGTGTCCTCAGAGTGCGCCGACCAGCTAGTGTAGGTAGCTGTACCAGTCTGCAGTCCCCACCTGCTTCAATCAGTCCACCATTGTCCCTGTACTGAAGAAACCTTCCATCACCTGCCTGAATGACTACAGTCCTGTAGCTCTGACCTCCATCACCATGAAGTGCTTTGAGCAGCTAGTCAGAACCCACATCTGCTCCACCCTCCCTGACACCAGGGACCCCCTTCAATTTGCATATCGTCCCAACAAATCTACGGACGACGCCATCGCCCTGAAAGTCCACAACGCCCTCTCCCACCTGGACAAGGGTAACGCATACATGAGAATGTTGTAGATTACAGCTCAGCATTCAACACTGTTGTGCCCGTCAACCTCATCCTCAAGCTCAGGAGCCTGGGGTTAAACTCCTCCCTTTGAAACCGGATCCTGGATCCTGATGGGCAGACCCCAGGTGGTGAGGATGGGCAGTCTCACCTCCTCTGTACTGACCCTGAGCACCGGAGCTCCTCAGGGCTGGGTACTCAGTCCCCTCCTGTATGCCCTGTACACGCACAACTCCACCACAATCCTGGGTCTCATCCCCAACAATGATGAGACCGCCTACAGAGAGGAGGTCAGGGACTTAGCAACATGGTGGCAGGGCACCATGTATATTTCCAATACATATATATATATATATGAAAATCTCTTCTTGCTATTTTATATTTGATCTTTTTGACAACTATTCTGCGTCCTGTCGTCTGCCATGTCACAAGAGTTTCACTGTTCAGAATGGCCCTGTGCTATGATGAACATGTGACAACGAAACACTTTGACAGTTCTCTACACCCGGACACTCCCACTTTTATTGCCAGTTTTGTTTTCGTGTTCGCGTTCGGATGTGATTGGACAATTCTGGGGTCAAAGGATTATGGGTGGGAAATGAATGTGTGTGTTATTAAGTGTGACTAAGAGTTAGGAGTCTGTAGTGTGTGTTGTGTTGCTTGTGTGGGGGTAACTTAGACTACACAGACTGACTGACCAACTGGAAGACAAGACTGTGACCCAGACCAAGACCGTGACCCAGACCAAGACCGTGACCCAGACCAAGACCAAGACCGTGACCCAGACCGTGACCCAGACCGACCGAGCCACGGCCTCGGGGGAACGTTACCTAGAAACCCTTCATGTGGGAGGAGTCATGGATTGTTTTTGTTTGCGCCCCCCAACATTTTTTATCACCAGCCACGACTGCTAGTAACCAGATCATATTCTGCTTCAGGGGTCAGGGGTCAGAGGTCAGGTGAGTCAGAAGGATATCATGCCACTGGTTGACGACGGTCAGCTCCACTAGAAGGATGAAGGAGGAAGCCACGTTGTTGAAGTTGTTCTTGCAGTAGTTGAGTTTGGCGAAGCTGCTGTCCTGCAGTGCGGGGTTCCCACACCAGGGGCGCCCTGCAGCCTCCGCCTCAAAGAAGTGCACCTTCCCTTGGAACAGCTCCATACCAACCATGGCAAAGATGTAGTAAATCACCTGGAAGGAATACATATGATATATACAGATACACAGTATACAGTGACTCTGCATAACCCCCCCCCCCTCTCCTCTAATAATCCCAGCACTAACCTGTGTGTTTATATGTCTTAACATTTATTAAGACACTTAGCATTGTTGTTCATTCTCAGATGTTGTATCATGCTTAGAATCACACGCCTGCCCAGCTACTTATGCAGACAACCTATCAATTCTGAAACTCGTTCTATTCGTCTCGTAATATGAATTCTCTAAACCTGCTCTATTCTTATCTTCAGGTACCACAGTGATATATTGCTGCCGCTCCTTCAACAAATGTACTCTTTGTAAGTCGCTTTGGATAAAAGCGTCTGATAAATGCACTAAATGTAAATGTAAATGTAAATACACATACATATATCACCTGGATCATGACTTTAACATGCCACATGTCAGCATGACTTTAACATGTCATGGGGCTACACCCCCACCCCAGACTAACTGGGCCAGGTGAGGCTGTGCCCCCCCCGCCCTAGACTCTAACTGGACCAGGTGAGGCTGTAGCTCCACCCCTCCCAGACTCTAACTGGGCCAGGTGAGGCTGTAGCCCCCACCCCCCCAGTCTCTAACTGGACCAGGTGAGGCTGTAGCTCCACCCACCCAGACTCTACCTGGGCCAGGTGAGGCTGTAGCTCCACCCCCCCCAGACTCTAACTGGGCCAGGTGAGGCTGTAGCCCAACCCCCCAGACTTTAACTGGGCCAGGTGAGGCTGTAGCCCCACCCCCCCCCCACCCCAAGACTCTAACTGGACCAGGTGAGGCTGTAGCCCCACCCCCCGCCCCCCAGGCTCTCTAACTTTAACATGTCACATGACTTGAACCTGTCACCTCATTTTAACATGTCACATGACATTAACTGTCACATGACTTTAGCATGTCAGATGTCATCATGACTTTAGCATGTCAGATGTCATCATGACTTTAACATGTCACATAACATGGTGTTATTATTTATTATAGAGTGAACTTACAATGATGAGCTGGCCAAAGGTGAGCATGGTCGGTCCGATCTTAATGAGAGTGTTTATAATCACCCTGAATCTGAGAAACATTACAATCACAGTGTTTATAATCACCCTGAATCTGAGAAACATTACAATCACAGTGTTTATAATCACCCTGAATCTGAGAAACATTACAATCACAGTGTTTATAATCACCCTGAATCTGAAGAAACATTACATCACAGTGTTTATAATCACCCTGAATCTGAGAAACATTACAATCACAGTGTTTATAATCACCCTGAATCTGAGAAACATTACAATCACAGTGTTTATAATCACCCTGAATCTGAGAAACATTACAATCACAGTGTTTATAATCACCCTGAATCTGAGAAACATTACAATCACAGTGTTTATAATCACCCTGAATCTGAGAAACATTACAATCACAGTGTTTATAATCACCCTGAATCTGAGAAACATTACAATCACAGTGTTTATAATCACCCTGAATCTGAGAAACATTACAATCACAGTGTTTATAATCACCCTGAATCTGAGAAACATTACAATCACAGTGTTTATAATCACCCTGAATCTGGGGGGTGTATATTACATACATCTTATTCAGAGTAGGTTACCATACTACCCTTTTAGGGTTAGGGTTCGGGTCAGGGGTTAATACTACCTCTTGGGGTTAGGGTCAGGGGTTAATAATACCTCTTGGGGTTAGGGTCAGGGGTTAATAATACCTCTTGGGGTTAGGGGTTAATACTACCTCTTTATGCTGTCCACTACTCGAATCAGCCTGAGAACCCGGAGGGTGAAGACGATGTCCAAGATCTGACGACTGCTGTAACCCCCAACTAGGAGATATAACATCATAATACTGTATATGATAAGAAGATACTGTATCCAATAATATCATGAATACTGGTATATTATATATATATATATTGTTATTCTTTATAATTACTGTCGGCTGTCGGGCGTTTTGCACAAAAAGTTTTTAACTCACTGCTTATACTCACGTGTAAATTGTGAAGTTACAATAAAAATACTTGAACTTGAACTTGAACTATACACATATACACAGTATATACATATATATCTTCCTGGCATGGGCGTGGCTCCCTG
The DNA here is from genome assembly GCA_002895965.2 of Coryphaenoides rupestris. NCBI lineage: Eukaryota > Metazoa > Chordata > Actinopteri > Gadiformes > Macrouridae > Coryphaenoides > Coryphaenoides rupestris. The sequence goes on along the minus strand of PIJE02007358.1, from coordinate 4,480 downwards.
GCTTATCTCCACACCTGCTCATCAACCTGTAGTTCAGCCCTGCCACTTCACTGGTTCCTTGACAATCCTCAATCGGACAGGAATCAGCTGATAGTGGTCGCATATTCAGACAAGGAATGCACATTCCTAGTCTGTCTCCTGTGATATCTCATCTCCAGAGCCTGTTTCCCCCTGCCAACTCCTCAACTAACCCTGTCAATCAACTAACCCTGTCAATCAACTAACCCTGTCAATCAACTAACCCTGTCAATCAAAGCCTTCCAACCCATGTCAACCAACCCTTTTTCACTTTCATCCATCTCAGCCTCTGGTTCTGCTATTGGGTCCAAGATCTCTTCATTATAATCCCCTAGTCTCTATCATTTCTATGATAATATACTATTACACCATCATGAATAATGTGTTAATGATATGTGTAATATGTGTGTAATTATAATATGAATACTGTATTCCTACTGTACACAGTGACATCAATTAATCAATATTGATTAATTGAGTATTGATTATGATATCAATCAATATTCACCTCTGATGGGTCACCTGATGTCATGGTGTGTGTACATGAAGCGATGAGGTCACTGGCTACTGACCTGATGTCATGGCTGTGTTGATGACCGTGGCTACCAGAGCAGAGAGGATGATGATGGTATCAAACCTGGAGAAGAGAGCATGAAGGATAGTCACTAGAGCATGAAGGACAGTTACTAGAGCATGAAGGACAGTCACTAGAGCATGAAGGACAGTTACTAGAGCATGAAGGACAGTCACTAGAGCATGAAGGATAGTCACTAGAGCATGAAGGACAGTCACTAGAGCATGAAGGATAGTTACTAGAGCATGAAGGATAGTCACTAGAGCATGAAGGACAGTCACTAGAGCATGAAGGATAGTCACTAGAGCATGAAGGACAGTCACTAGAGCATGAAGGATAGTTACTAGAGCATGAAGGATAGTCACTAGAGCATGAAGGACAGTCACTAGAGCATGAAGGATAGTCACTAGAGCATGAAGGACAGTCACTAGAGCATGAAGGATAGTCACTAGAGCATGAAGGACAGTCACTAGAGCATGAAGGATAGTCACTAGAGCATGAAGGATAGTCACTAGAGCATGAAGGACAGTCACTAGAGCATGAAGGATAGTCACTAGAGCATGAAGGACAGTTACTAGAGCATGAAGGACAGTCACTAGAGCATGAAGGACAGTCACTAGAGCATGAAGGACAGTTACTAGAGCATGAAGGACAGTCACTAGAGCATGAAGGATAGTCACTAGAGCATGAAGGACAGTCACTAGAGCATGAAGGATAGTCACTAGAGCATGAAGGACAGTCACTAGAGCATGAAGGACAGTCACTAGAGCATGAAGGATATTCACTAGAGCATGAAGGATAGTCACTAGAGCATGAAGGACAGTCACTAGAGCATGAAGGATAGTCACTAGAGCATGAAGGATATTCACTAGAGCATGAAGGACAGTCACTAGAGCATGAAGGATATTCACTAGAGCATGAAAGATAGTCACTAGAGCATGAAGGATAGTCACTAGAGCATGAAGGATATTCACTAGAGCATGAAGGATATTCACTAGAGCATGAAGGATAGACACTAGAGCATGAAAGACAGTCACTAGAGCATGAAGGATAGTCACTAGAGCATGAAGGATATTCACTAGAGCATGAAGCATGAAGGATATTCACTAGAGCATGAAGGATAGACACTAGAGCATGAAAGACAGTCACTAGAGCATGAAGGATAGTCACTAGAGCATGAAGGATATTCACTAGAGCATGAAGGATATTCACTAGAGCATGAAGGATAGACACTAGAGCATGAAAGACAGTCACTAGAGCATGAAAGACAGTCACTAGAGCATGAAGGATATTCACTAGAGGATGAAGGATATTCACTAGAGCATGAAGGATAGTCACTAGAGCATGAAGGATATTCACTAGAGCATGAAGGATAGTCACTAGAGCATGAAGGATAGTCACTAGAGCATGAAGGACAGTCACTAGAGCATGAAGGACAGTCCGAGACTAGAGCATGAAGGATAGTCACTAGAGCATGAAGGATAGTCACTAGAGCATGAAGGACAGTCACTAGAGCATGAAGGACAGTCACTAGAGCATGAAGGACAGTCACTAGAGCATGAAGGATAGTCACTAGAGCACGCAGGACAGTCACTAGAGCATGAAGGATATTCACTAGAGCACGAAGGACAGTCAGCATGAAGGACAGTTACTAGAGCATGAAGGAGTCACTAGAGCATGAAGGACAGTCACTAGAGCACGAAGGACAGTCACTAGAGCATGAATGATAGTCACTAGAGCACGAATGACAGTCACTAGAGCATGAAGGACAGTCACTAGAGCACGAAGGATAGTCACTAGAGCATGAAGGATAGTCAGTAGAGCATGAAGGATAGTCACTAGAGCATGAAGGACAGTCACTAGAGCATGAAGGATAGTCACTAGAGCATGAAGGACAGTCACTAGAGCATGAAGGACAGTCACTAGAGCATGAACTGTTTTCGAGCATGAATGCTCGAAAACAGCTCTATTCTTATCTTCAGGTACCACAGTGATATATTGCTGCCTCTCCAACAAATGTACTCTTTGTAAGTCGCTTTGGATAAAAGCGTCTGACAAATGCACTAAATGTAAATGTAAATGAAGGATAGTCACTAGAGCATGAAGGATAGTCACTAGAGCATGAAGGATAGTCACTAGAGCACGAAGGACAGTCACTAGAGCACGAAGGACAGTCACTAGAGCATGAAGGATAGTCACTAGAGCACGAAGGACAGTCACTAGAGCACGAAGGACAGTCACTAGAGCACGAAGGACAGTCACTAGAGCACGAAGGATAGTCACTAGAGCACGAAGGATAGTCACTAGAGCACGAAGGACAGTCACTAGAGCATGAAGGATAGTCACTAGAGCATGAAGGACAGTCACTAGAGCATGAAGGATAGTCACTAGAGCATGAAGGATAGTCACTAGAGCACGAAGGATAGTCACTAGAGCATGAAGGATAGTCACTAGAGCATGAAGGACAGTCACTAGAGCATGAAGGATAGTCACTAGAGCATGAAGGACAGTCACTAGAGCATGAAGGACAGTCACTAGAGCATGAAGGATAGTCACTAGAGCATGAAGGATATTCATAAAAGTCGGTTTGCCATAAAAGTGAAAGTGCCCTGCGCCACTGTTTCAAAATAGGGCCATCCCAACGCAGATAATTTGCTTACTTAATTTCCGGACTATAAGGCGCACCGGATTATAAGGCGCACTGTCAATGAACGGGTCTATTTCATACATAAGGCGCACCGGATTATAAGGCGCACTGTCAATGAACGGGTCTATTTTCATACATAAGGCGCACCGGATTAGAGCCCTGCAATGGAGCCCGAGGCCCAATTATCCATCATTAGCTCGGATGCGGGCCGGGCTCGGGCTTTTTTTTCTCTCTCTCTCAATTAAATTAAATTAAATTCAAAGAGGCTTTATTACCAGCAGCAGCAGCAGTGAGCGTGCGTTCAGCGCCACTGGAAGAGTAATAGAGGAGAGGAGGACTGGACTGGCCCCCTGAAACCGTGGATGCGATTCTTTTCCTTCATGATGCAAAGTGACTTAAAAAGACATGTTGCCATGTTAAGCGGCTGACTGTTTTTTGTGTGATTGGACGTTTTTTTTATTATTATCATGGGCGTAGAATTTAGTGGGGACGCTGGGGACATGTCCCCACCAATATCCACACCTCACGGTTGCGTAATTGCGCATCCTTGACGCAATATCTGTGATGTCCCCACCAATGTCCACACCTCACGGTTGCGTAATTGCGCATCCTTGACGCAATATCTGTGATGTCCCCACCAATGTCCAAAACAAAATACGCCCTTGATTATTATTATTCTTGGAATGGCCTGTTTTGGTCAATTTTATTTTAGTCAAGGCTTACTCGGGTAAGACAAGCTGTTTTCTCTGTTAATAATAGCGTAAACTGTTTCTCCGCACTTCCATGTGCTTATTGCTCCAATGGTTTTTATAGGCTACGTTTAATAATAAACACTGATATACGCTTTAACTGTTGAGTTGTTTTTTGTAGCCTATTCACTGGGATATAATTTGTAGTAGCCTATTCAACATTGATCTGATATGTAGCGAATGGATCAGCTGTTAATCGCCGCGCAGCTGCTCGTCACTCACTTCAGAAAATAAAAATAATTATTTAACTGCCTACAAAATGCTTAAAACATTTTCCTAAAATAACTTAAAATTGAAATGAAACTAAATATAACCACTTAACCATTTAAAGTGCTCAAATAAGATCGGAAGTCTATAACTAGAATTGTCGCATCTGGGCAACAAGTCTAGTTTGCGACATTAGTCGCAAATATGGGAGGTTAAACAAATGTCGGGCTTAATTCGGGCCTGAGAGTTCTAATAATGTGGCGGGCCGGGCCGGGCTGGGGCTCA
>PIJE02007355.1:0-12728 GCA_002895965.2 Coryphaenoides rupestris | reverse complement strand
AGAGAGAGCGGGAAACATCTCGCTGAGGATCTGACCCTCCGAATGGAGATCAGTGTCCGGTCTGGACGTCGCCGCCGCGGTGGAGCCGTCACCGCCGCGCCGCGGTCTGGACAGACACCTCGACAGGGAGCAATCAGCCGGCGTGCGGCCATGTTGTCTTCCTCTTCTTCTTCTTCTTCTTCTTCTTCTCTCTCTCGGCGAGCGAGGAGGCCGGGGCGTTCACCGCGTTCGCTTCCTTCCTTCCTTTGGGGGGGGGGAGCAGCGGCTGCTTGTTAGCGGCTCGCTGTCGAGGTCAGCACTTTGCCGAGTCAAAAACAATGTCATGCCTTGGAGGCCCGTGTGTCTCCCTGCCCTTTCTACTGTACTCAATTAAACCCCACCCCCCCCCACCCCCTCTCCCCTCCCTTCTCCCTCCCCCCTCTCCTCCCCTCCCTCCTCACCCTCATCACCACAGACCAGCAGAATAGAGGCGGACATTTTGGAGGAATAGGCATTAGCTCCGAGCCCTTTTTCAAAGCAAGCGGTTAGAAGATTACGCAAAAGGTTATGTTTACATACGGCCGGTGGAAGGCGTATGGATTTCTCATTAAAACGCCACTGATGGCCAATTTACTAAATGACTTGATAATGGTCTGAATCACTTAAGAACTGTTTTATATAATATACAGTATAGAGAGAGAGAGTACAACTTGTAGGGACTCCTGTTACTGCAAAGACAATGCTTTGCTCTGTTTTGTATGTAATTTAACCGGAACCCAACTCATGTCTTTGCTTCCAGAAAGCACATTTTATGTTATATTCCAAAAGTATTTCGTCTGTCAAAGAAATAGCGCGACACACCCATTGTTTGAAGGACAATCCTACATGCAAAGCATTTTCTCTAAAGCCAATTAAGACTTAACATCCCATTTTGGCTAATTAGTAAAGAATAAAATAGAAACACAAATCTCATCTTATTATCAGATATAACCCTCCGCCTAAGTACATACGATGCATCTAATTATGACGGTAATTATGATACACAAGCAAATACATTGGGTACACCATCATCATCTGAAAGAATATATATCTTTAATTTCCAGCACACGGAGTAATTGTGCCTCAGAGTGATGTAACCGCGCACACACATCCACGCTTCCCAACGTAAATAATTATGAATATTGCATCACATGGGGCCGACTATGATATTCATAATGAGCAGGGGTTTCGCTTCGTAGCCGCCCGGTAAATAACAGTAACAAGGTTCCCCGCGTGTTCTCCGCCGCCTGCAGGACATCGCAGCGGGAGACGCGGGAGACGCGGGGTCCCGGGTTTTCGAGTCGCGGCCACGACGACGACGACGACGACGACGACGACGACACTCGGACACACTTTCAAACGGACCGGAGAGAGAGAGAGAGAGAGAGGAGCTGTCCCTCTTTGATAGCTCCCCCCTCAGATGGCTGCGGTATAAAAGGGCGGTTATCCATATTTCAGGGGCCGCGGCGCACAAAGGGACTGCGGGATGAAAAAAGGTACGAAACCTTTGAACCAAACAAAGGGTCTTCACCCGGCGTCGCCCCGTCACACGCTGGCTGTTGGCTTGTAGAGACAGGACTCTGGACCTCGTGGCCGGGCAGCGACCGGACACGTACCGTCAGACAGCACCGGCCCAGTGTCTCCTGTCAAACCCCCACTACCACCACCCCCCTGACCCACCCAACTGCCACCACCACCGCCACCACCACCGCCACCACCACCAACCACCTCCACCACCCACCACCACCTATAACCAGCAACATTAACAAGACGCATACTCGGGGGGGGGGGGGGCGGGGGGGGGGGGGGGTGGTGGCGGTGAGGGGCTGCTTTGAGTTGTGCGTCCTCCACCGAGAGCACTAGGGGCCGGCGTCCTCCACCGAGAGCACTAGGGGTCCGGCCCCGCGTGGCGCCGGGGAGGACAGGGGCTGCATTAGGGCTGATTAAAGCGTGTCTGGGCGGACAGTGGACACTTGTACCCCTTCTCCCGGCTTTCCAGATGAAAGCGACTCCGGTTCCTCTCCGGGTTGTTCTCGGGGAGAACTGCGCGGCGTTCTGTTCTGAGAGCCGGGTCAACAAAAGAGCACGGCGGCGGCAGAGTGGAGGCAATTGAAAGCTTCTTTGGCAAATGATCTCTAATTGGCCCTTTCTTCCCCCGCGGGCGGATCAGTGGTACGGTTTCGGCGGTGACGGCCGACTCACCTGACATTCTCCCTCTAAAAGCTTCTGCTGAGAGCGGATACTTGAAAGAAGCGACCATTACCTAAACTACACTCGTCAGACAACAACAGAGGAACAATGAGGTTGGAGCGCGGGCCCACCGCCACTATCAACAGCACACGGTAATTGAATTAAATCAAGGCAGGCAAAGAATATGGTTCAGGTCAAAAATAATAATAATAACCAAAAGTATGTACGATATCCCCCCCCCTAAAAAAATTACATCGTTCAATGTTTTTGCTTTAAAACCCGTATTTGTTATATGGGGTCTTCTTCCGGGGGGTTAGTCTAACATCCTGGACTCGGTTTCATTCGCGAGGCGCACACACAAAGGGGGGATTGAAATATTCAAATCGTCGCGACGACGCGCCGAGTGTCGATTTTCCCTCCTTAACCATCGCAAAACACCGATCTTTATCCCCGCCGCCGGCGGCTTGACAAGGTGTCACGCGGGCCGAGCGCCGCCTTTCATTACCGACATTATTCCGGGAACACGACGACGGGAACGCCACTTCTTACCGTAGAGAGAGAGAGAGAGAGAGAGAGAGAGAGAGAGCGAGAGAGAGAGGCGGGAAATCAAGTGAGACGCTGACAGTATTATTCTAGTACCGCCGCGCTGGAAACAATAGGGAGGGAACAACAACAACAACAACAACAACAACAACAAGAGTGGATAAACAAACACGCGGCGTGCTAAGCAGCTGCTCCTGGTTGATAGCCGTATGAAAGGGCGCGGTGATCAATGCCTTCTGGATTCTGATAACACGTTCGTTCGCTCGCCTCCTCAGACAAATGATGGGCCTCAGAATCGTGTCGACGAAAACCTGCCGCTCCCTCCGTCGGAACCGGACGCGCGTTCCCCCGCGGCCCTCGACAGACGGGCCTTTTCTCTGCGTTAACTACGGGACTGCTCTTTTTATCAGCTCATTTTCCCGTGGAAACACAAAGCCCCCGTGCTCCTCCAACGCCCCCACCCACCCGACCAACCACCACCACCCCGACCACCACCAGCCGCCACCCCGCCCCCCCCCGAGCAGCGAGGTTTGCCGTTCAATGTGCCCAGCTTAACCAGCCGGGTCGGTCAAGTTGAGGGGGACAATGGGGACTTTAGTGTCTCGGCCCGCGGTCCACACAGCACCCCACCCCCCCCCCACCCCCCACCCCTCTGCACAAAGCCTCATCCTCGCTGGAAGTGGAGCAAACATTTCATTAAGTGAAGACGACTCCTCGCAGCCTCGAAACATTTCTCGTCAGGCAGACAAACAAACACTTCTGGTCGCGGGGGTCTCTCCTCCTCCTCCTCCTCCTCCTCGTCCTCGTCGTCCTCGTCCTCCTCCTCATCCCCGTCACCGTGGCGATACCACTTCCTACCTCTGCTCATCCCCAGAGCGGTGTACTCCTGGCCTCGACGGACGGACGTACGTAGGGTCTGGTTGGCTTTTATTTTACGGGGCATCCGTCGATTTGCGTGGTTTGCATGGCGCATGTTTTGAGACAGTCTACTTCTTCCTCGGTGGTCGTCCTCATGCTGACAGGACGCCGGAAGGCCGAGCTGAATATTCGTATGTTCTTTGGCTTTAGGATCATTTTTTTTTGTACCATTAGTACCTTTTGTAGTACAAGATTTAGTGGCTATATATCCCTGTAAGTGTCATAAGTGTGAATCTGAGGAATAACTTTCATTTACGTCTTTCAATCTTAAACATGGAGGCGTGTTGGCGTTCTTTTCACATTGAGTTGCGTATGAAATGTGCCGTAGAAATAAAGTTTGATTTGGAGAACATCGATCTAATTGGTTGTTGTTCCCCGAGCGTCTGGTTGGCTGTTGATGCGGTGAAATCATATTTATTTGTATATAAGCATCACAAGTTCATTGTAGTTTCTTGTGTAATTTCTAGCAGTAGTGACAGTAGGCTGCATAAAGTACATAAACATATTATATATAAATATGTACAACGCAGGGGATTTCAATATTTATTCTCCACCGCCGTACGCAGCGACGCTCGGGAGAAGACGAGATGTGATTTGTCACATTTCCAATGCTGTGAAGGAAGAGCACCGAGTAATACGTTCTCTCATCTGCATAAACACCTCCACCTCCACCACCACCTCCACCACCTCCATCATCATCACCTCCTCCTTCACCCCCACCACCGCCACCACCTCCTCCTCCACCGCCACCATCACCTCCACCATCCCCACCAGCTCCACGCCCACCACAACCGCCAACACCACAACCTCCAGCACCACCTCCACAACCACAACCTCCACCATCTCCACCATCCCCTCCACTACCCTCCACGCATCATCCACTCCACCACCATCATCTCCACCATCTCCACCACTACCACCACCACTACCTCCACCAACTCCACCACCACCACCACTGGCGCCAACTTCACCACCACCACCACCACCACCACCACCACCACCACCATCTCCACCTCCACCCTCACCTCCACCTCCTCCACTTTCGCAGCCGCCTGCGGAGCCAGCCAATCATGGGGGGTGTGGAGTGGGAGGGTGGGTGTTTGTGGTGGGGGGGGGGGGGGGGCACAGCTGTGTGGGAGCGGACCCTCGCAGGCCTGGAGTGTCGGTGAGTGGCGGCGCAACGCAGACGAAACGCTTTCATTTGCGAGCCGGGCGGCGAAGAGGCGACGCGACAAAACAAAAAACAAAACAGAAAGCAAAGCAAGGGGCTTCCGCGCGATCGCGGCTGACATCCAAAGCTAATTTATTCCGGCCCGTTATTTGCTCATGCAGCTCCTGGTACACAGAGAGAGAGAGAGAGAGAGAGAGAGAGAGGGAGAGAGAGAGAGAGAGAGAGAGAGAGAGAGAGAGGAGAGAGAGAGAGAGAGATAGAGAGAGAGAAGAGAGAGAAAGAAGAAGAAGAAAGACCAAAGTCCACTTAAGGTCTAAGTTCTGGCGGGGTTCTCGGGCGACCCCGACCCTGCGGCCTCCCTATAGGTCGAGGAGGAGCGCTATGCACCACGGCGGCCCTCATCTCACATGAGCAGCGATGGTGTTTTGTCCTCCTCCTCCTCCTCCTCCTCCTCCTCCTCCTCCTCCCTGGCTCCTTAAATTATGCAAATGCCTAAGATGTGTGGTCCGTCTTAAGACACTGTGTTTCTGCTCGCGGTCTTCGCGCGGTATTGAGTGCTTCTACAGTGAATGCTCGCCACCACACCCACCACCACCACCACACCACTACCCACCACCACCGCCGCCACCGCCACCGCCACCGCCGCCGCCACCGCCGCACACAACAACCTCCTCCTCCGAGTCTGAAAAGAGTTCAAAGCGTTCAAAAGACAAAAAGGCCTAAGCTGGGGATTTTTATGTACACTGAAAAGAAGAATAAAATATAAACTCCTCCTTTCGGTGCGTGTTATAGCGACGGCAGCCACCTAAAAGCATTATGTTCGGACATAATGGGGCCCCGCCATGTTTTGTTGTCTCCGGGTCTTTCTCTCTCTCTCTCTCTCTCTCTCTCTCTCTCTCTCTCTCTCTCCCCCCGCGCGCCATATGTGAGGTGGGGCGAGCGAGGGCAACATGAGCCCCTGAATGCTCTTTTTGACACGCCGTCGACGCAACAAGGAGCTCAAAAGCGTCTATATTCGATCAGGTTTTTCTGCCTCAATAGGTTCTAATCAGTGCTAAAGTATGGAGCACTACACAGAGAGGAGGGCTTCTGAGAGGCCTAATCAGCAGGTTTTCCCCCTATTATAGCCTCCATCTGAGGCTAACAGCCCCCAGAAGTACCTCCCCCCTATTGATTATCCGGACGGGAATTTAAATATTAATACACTGCCCCGGCCCGGCTGGCAGGCCCTCTAGAGCCGGGCGGCATGGCAAAGCACTCGTTCCCCAGATTAAAAACCCCAAAGTTTTTCTTTCTTTTTTTTTTTTAAACACAATCCTGCTCTCCTTTCAGCTGGCGGGAGACGGAGAAAGGCTTCAAGGGGTTGAGTTGAGAGGAGCGCGAGGGGCCTGAGCTCCGCGTCTTTGCAGGGAATTCAAAGACGCTCGTCTTCTTTCAGACGCTCGGGGCTGCGAGGCTCCGCGACGAAGGCGCACGGCACCGAGCGTCCGGACTCCGGGGCCGGCGTCTCCTCCCGCCGCCGCCGGACCGGAAAACACCGCCGCTAACCTGACTGCGTGCTGCTTACTGCCCGCGAATGTTCCTTCTTTTCTTTTCCTCTTTTTTCTTTTTTCTTACACAGTGCACCAATTAAATGTAATGACCTTATCGGGTGAAATATGATGAATAAATACAAATGCTAACACAGCAGACTTCTGCGTCTGTGTTAGCATAAATAAGTGAGACATAAACGAGACAGATGTTAGCTAAAAATAGCGCGAACTAGCGCGCTCGCGGGTGTCGGCGCGCCGGGTCTGTTCGCCGCGGCGCCCGAGACTCCGAACATTTGTCCGCTCGGGTCTTGAAATGAGAACGTTTTGGGGCCCGGAGTCGGTTTCTGAGCGCAGGGAGTCTTAGAGATGCCCGGGGGGGGCCGCAAACCCACCGGTTCGGAGCCCCAACCGACCCCCAAGTGAGAGAAAATTAAAAGCGTTCATTTAAAAGCCATGGTAATTGGTCATTAGTGAAAGTAGAAGACTTTTCAGGCCAAATTAAATCGGAAAAGTTTAGAATTCCAAATTTGTCATCTGGGATTAAAAGACGTATCTTTAATCAACTGGTTTTCCCCCACATACAACATGTACAACACATAACATATTGTTTCACTGTTTCCATTGTAAGGACTTAGATAAAACTGTTATAACCTTACAGGGATTATACCAGGAAGACAGCAACAGAAATAATTACAAAGACGAATAATGACAGACTCAAGCAGCGAGAGAGAGAGAGAGAGAGAGAGAGAGAGAGATCCACTAATACACCCTCCCTCCATTTTACATTCACTCAGACACAGAAGAGGTGTCAGATCCCAATGTCAGTCTGGTCTTTCCACTTTGAAATTGGGTCCTAAGTTAAACAGGAAGTCCTTGCCTCACCGCGGGGGGGAGACGGACGACAGGGGATGGTAATGAATCCGGGATGACAACGTCTCCCGCCTTGATTAACTAGCCGCGGCTTCTCTCCCTAACTATCCTCCAATTAAAATACTCAGTGGTCGTCAAATTAAGACGCGGCAGACGTAGCGGCAAAGCGATTTTCCCGCCCCGGCGCACACACACACGCCTTACTTCCATCTCCGCGCCTTCGCCTCCGACGACACGACCAATCTCGCGTCGTGTAATACGTGTGAAGGTCCACTCCACGAGACTCGACAGAACAAGCGATCCACAAGTGAATCGCCGTGTCCCTATTAAAGACACTCGCCGGCGGCGGCGGCGGTCGGTCGGTCTGTTGTCACGTTTGCGGCGCTGCGGCGGGGGAAAGTTTTCCGCCGGGCGGGCTCCCCGGCGCCCCCGTCCTCCGCCCCGCGAGCATTAGCCAGAGCTTACCCTGATTAGCAGAGCTTACTCTCTCGAGGTGAGGGCCATTTTATACACCTTTGGCGCATGATAATGTGACAGCAAAGGCCATTAATGCAGCCGCACAGAGGTCATTAGCATCGCGGCGTGGCGCCGAATAAAGCAATCACCTCCTAAGACCGTCGTCTCCGGTGGCCGCGGGACAATCTGTCTCCGCCCCATGTGGTTCCCCCCGCTACACGTGTAAGGTCAGTTAATGATGCCGGACGCCGATATAGCCGACCGGGAGCGAGGGCTCGCTGTCAGCTGCTTACGCCGCTGAATCAACCGCACTTAATCAGTGGCGAGAAACCAACCCCCCCCCCCGCCACACAACGCCCGCCCCCAACACCCCCCCCCCCCCCGGCAGGACACGCCCCCGTGGCTAATCAAACAGGTCACGTTTTGGATTAAAAAATACACCTTTGTGCGCAGAGCAAGGTTGTGGACTGGATATCGGATGATTCAAGATTCAAGATTTCTTTATTGCCGTATGCAACGAGTACGATGGAATGCTTACTCCCCGTTGACTCCTGCAGTATTCTTATAAACATAATTTCTAAAACAATTCGTAATTGTACCTCACAAGTACAGTAAAAAGTATTCTTCTAAACCGTTTTCTTATAAACATAAATTCTAAAGCAACTCTAAACAATTAGTAAGATAGTACCTAACAAGTACAGTAAAAAGTATTCTTATTAACATAAATTCTAAAACAACTCTGAACATGACGATGATGATGATGATGATGGTTGTTGTCGTAAATAAAAATGACTCAAAAATCAACCCCAGGTGTCCCCGGGTGTCCTTGTAACGCCGCTGTTGCGTATTTTGTGTTCGATGAATTTCACCGTTAATATAAAGCCGTACAATCAGGGCGTCTCGTGGCGTCTCGTTGTAATGTAATCGGTTTTGAAACATAAAACACATTTCATGACGCAAGATTACAGGAAACAACACACAGCGGCGCTCTCTGTGATTATCCGTGCTGTACGGTACGTCTATACATGATCTGTTTCTTTATTTGTTTTATTTGTTAAAGCGTTTGCGCGGTAAAAGGTTGGCCGGCCTTGATACAATATCATTCCCATCCCCAGACGCGTTCCTTCTGAATACTAACATCAAGGTTGTGATTCCATAAAAGAACAGATTTTCTCCTTCTTCGAAGATCTTACGCCAAAGTTCCTGGTGGAACCCCTGCAGGAGCATGTTAGCTTCCCCGCTCCGCTCAGAAGACGGGCGGGAGGAGGAGGAGGAGGGAGGAGGAGGAGGAGGAGGAGAGACGATGACAGCTGGGGAGCAGATGACAAACAAAGTAACTAAAGGAGAACATCAGAGCACAACAACACATCAGTGAGGCTGATGTTTGGCTGCCGCTCAAATGGCATCCCAGATATTATTCTTGGAGATGGGTGAAGGATGCTTGCCACCATCCATCATGAAACGATAAACCAGCACTTCAGGGACAGGGAGGGCGGGAGAGAGACAGAAGGAGCGAGCGAGGGAGGGAGAGGGAGGGAGAGAGGGAGGGTGAGAGGGAGGGTGAGAGGTGTGTTGGACACTCGAGGGATCTAATTACTAACCCTATTAATCTGTAGTTTGACCCGGTGAGACTGCGGCCACCCGACTTAAAAAGAGGTGCTTCCTCAGTCCGGAGAGAATAACGCGACCGAAAAATAATCATCATCCGTCTCCGTAGGAACCACCGCCACCACCACCACCACCACCACCACCACCACCACCACCACGGATCGGATCGGATCGGGCCCCAGCTTAGAGAGCAAGAGAGAGCGAGCTCATCCACTGTTTTGCTCGGTATCTGACGCATCGGAGTTGCTTTGAAAAACAAACTCCAAAGAAGAAAGCCTAAATTATTTAAGGCGCAGAAGAAACGCCGCCCGCTGATGCGGTCAAAGCGGCGTGTAAACGGCGGCCGCGCGGTGGAGGAGAGCGGGAAACGTCTCGCTGAGGATCTGACCCTCCGAATGGAGATCAGTGTCCGGTCTGGACGTCGCCGCCGCGGTGGAGCCGTCACCGCCGCGCCGCGGTCCGGACAGACGCCTCGACGCGTCCGTCTCCGAGAACCGCGGGAGCAATCAGCCGGCGTGCGGCCATGTTGTCTTCCTCTTCTTCTTCTTCTTCTTCTTCTTCTTCTCTCTCTCGGCGAGCGAGGAGGCCGGGGCGTTCACCGCGCTCGCTTCCTTCCTTCCTTTGGGGGGGGGAGCAGCGGCTGCTTGTTAGCGGCTCGCTGTCGAGGTCAGCACTTTGCCGAGTCAAAAACAATGTCATGCCTTGGAGGCCCGTGTGTCTCCCTGCCCTTTCTACTGTACTCAATTAAACCCCACCCCCCTTCCCCTTCCCCCTTCCCCCCCTCCCTTCTCCCTCCCCCCTCCTCCATCCTCACCCTCATCACCACAGACCAGCAGAATAGAGGCGGACATTTTGGAGGAATAGGCATTAGCTCCGAGCCTTTTTTCAAAGCAAGCGGTTAGAAGATTACGCAAAGGTTATGTTTACATGCGGCCCGGTGGAAGGCGTATGGATTTCTCATTAAAACGCCACTGATGGCCAATTTACTAAATGACTTGATAATGGTCTGAATCACTTAAGAACTGTTTTATATAATATACAGTATAGAGAGAGAGTACAACTTGTAGGGACTCCTGTTACTGCAAAGACAATGCTTTGCTCTGTTTGTTGTATTAACCGGAACCCAACTCATGTCTTTGCTTCCAGAAAGCACATTTTATGTTATATTCCAAAAGTATTTCATCTGTCAAAGAAATAGCACGACCCACCCATTGTTTGAAGGACAATCCTACATGCAAAGCATTTCCTCTAAAGCCAATTAAGACTTTTAACATCCCATTTTGGCTAATTAGTAGAGAATAAAATAGAAACACAAATCTCATCTTATTATCAGATATAACTCTCCGCCTAAGTACATACAATGCATCTAATTATGACGGTAATTATGATACACAAGCAAATACGTTGGGTACATCATCATCATCTGAAAGAATATATATCTTTCATTTCCAGCACACGGAGTAATTGTGCCTCAGAGTGATGTAACCGCGCACACACATCCACGCTTCCCAACGTAAATAATTATGAATATTGCATCACATGGGGCCGACTATCATATTCATAATGAGCAGGGGTTGTGCTTCGTAGCCGCCCGGTAAATAACAGTAACAAGGTTCCCCGCGTGTTCTCCGCCGCCTGCAGGACATCGCAGCGGGAGACGCGGGAGACGCGGGGTTCCGGGTTTTCGAGTCGCGACGACGACGACGACGACGACGACGACGACGACGACACTCGGACACACTTTCAAACGGACCGGAGAGAGAGAGAGAGAGAGAGAGGAGCTGTCCCTCTTTGATAGCTCCCCCCTCAGATGGCTGCGGTATAAAAGGGCGGTTATCCATATTTCAGGGGCCGCGGCGCACAAAGGGACTGCGGGATGAAAAAAGGTACGAAACCTTTGAACCAAACAAAGGGCCTTCACCCGGCGTCGCCCCGTCACACGCTGGCTGTTGGCTTGTAGAGACAGGACTCTGGACCTCGTGGCCGGGCAGCGCGACCGGACGCGCATCCTCGACAGCACCGGCCCAGTGTCTCCTGTCAAACCCCCACTGCCACCACCCCCCCCCCCCCCGACCCACCCAACTGCCACCACCACCACCACCACCACCACCACCACCACCGCTCCCAACCCCCGACCCGACCTGTACGGCTGCACCTGAGTCAACCATCTCGGGGGGGGGGGGGGGGTGGCGTTGGGGTCTGCTTTGAGTTGTGCGTCCTCCACCGAGAGCACTAGGGGCCGGCGTCCTCCACCGAGAGCACTAGGGGTCCGGCCCCGCGTGGCGCCGGGGAGGACAGGGGCTGCATTAGGGCTGATTAAAGCGTGTCTGGGCGGACAGTGGACACTTGTACCCCTTCTCCCGGCTTCCAGATGAAAGCGACTCCGGTTCCTCTCCGGGTTGTTCTCGGGGAGAACTGCGCGGCGTTCTGTTCTGAGAGCCGGGTCAACAAAAGAGCACGGCGGCGGCAGAGTGGAGGCAATTGAAAGCTTCTTTGGCAAATGATCTCTAATTGGCCCTTTCTTCCCCCGCGGGCGGATCAGTGGTACGGTTTCGGCGGTGACGGCCGACTCACCTGACATTCTCCCTCTAAAAGCTTCTGCTGAGAGCGGATACTTGAAAGAAGCGACCATTACCTAAACTACACTCGTCAGACAACAACAGAGGAACAATGAGGTCGGAGTGAGCGGGCCCAGCGCCACTATCAACAGCACACGGTAATTGAATTAAATCAAGGCAGGCAAAGAATATGGTTCAGGTCAAAAATAATAATAATAACCAAAAGTATGTACGATATCCCCCCCCTCCCCCCCCCCCTAAAAAAAATTACATCGTTGAATGTTTTTGCTTTAAAAACCCGTATTTGTTATATGGGGTCTTCTTCCGGGGGGTTAGTCTAACATCTTGGACTCGGTTTCATTCGCGAGGCGCACACACACAAAGGGGGGATTGAAATATTCAAATCGTCGCGACGACGCGCCGAGTGTCGATTTTCCCTCCTTAACCATCGCAAAACACCGATCTTTATCCCCGCCGCCGGCGGCTTGACAAGGTGTCACGCGGGCGAGCGCCGCCTTTCATTACCGACATTATTCCGGGAACACGACGACGGGAAACGCCACTTCTTACCGGAGAGAGAGAGAGAGAGAGAGAGAGAGAAGAGCGAGAGAGGCGGGAAATCAAGTGAGACGCTGACAGTATTATTCTAGTACCGCCGCGCTGGAAACAATAGGGAGGGAACAACAACAACAACAACAACAACAACAAGAGTGGGTAAACAAACACGCGGCGTGCTAAGCAGCTGCTCCTGGTTGAATAGCCGTATGAAAGGGCGCGGTGGATCAATGCCTTCTGGATTCTGATAACACGTTCGTTCGCTCGCCTCCTCAGACAAATGATGGAATGCTTAAGGCAGAGGGAGGG
>PIJE02007354.1:0-12732 GCA_002895965.2 Coryphaenoides rupestris | reverse complement strand
ATAATGCAGATATCTAGGATAATGCAGATATCTAGGATAACAGATATCTAGGATCTGTCTGTTTTTTAAAATACACAACTAGGCCTCAATAAAAGAATAGCCTCCTGCATGCAGGTTCCTACCTCCAGGTGAAGGGTGTCTGTCAGTCACCTTCTAACACAAAGTTTCAGTCCAATTCCAGCTCAGCGGTGGCAACGTGGTTCACTTTATGTGAGACTTTATACGGAAAAATACAATAAAAGTCAGCTGCTGTGTGTGTGTTCTCCTGGCTTATAATCCGAGAAACTGACATACATGCAGTGTAGCTGAGGATCACGTGGTATGGTGTGTCCCCTCCCATAACCGGAAGTGTGCAACCGATATCGACGCACGACTTTAGCGAAGCAGTAATACGAAATAAGAAAGAAAAGAAAGAACGCAAAAATACAAATTAAATTCAGTGATGATGATGATGATGATGGCTAAATTGTTGTCACAAGATGAAGATGACAAGAGCGCAGACTTGCTGATACGCTGACTTTCTGCTGCGTTGGCGGCGGAACCTTGACGCTGTGATGCTGTGTTTCATGCGGGAGGGTTAATCCGGCAGCACAGTTTTGAACCAGACTCTGAATCCTCCTCGTCGGTGTTGACGTATGTTTTACTATTACTATATTAACTTCACACACACACACACATGTATATATATATATATAATATGTGATATAGTGTCAATATGATATAAAGCATGTGTTATATTCTTGTGGTTTGAGTCTACAGGCAGAGCAAACGTCCCATTAGTACAGTGATCAGTGATTCTATGTCATCTATCATCTATGTCATCTTCAAGCTTATGCTTCTTCCTGCTCCTTTTTGGACATGTGACAGGTTATTTTCTTTTACTGTATTCTTTTTATTGTATTGTTCGAACATGTTCAAAATAAAGCCTGCATCAATCAATCAATCAATCTAGTCTGTGTGAATAGAACTACTGAGTAACTAAACCCACATGGATAGGATGAGACTGCAGACGTTATTTCTGTCTCCTTAAAGTCATCTGATCGCCTGTTTCTTTCAGCAGCAGCTGTCTCTGTGATTGACAAGTCATGGCCGGTGTGGACATGGCTCCAGATGTGGCCCAGAGGTTGTTCGAGGAGGGCGCCACCTTGGTGCTGCTGGGCGTCCCTCAGGGCACGGAGTTGGGCATTGACTACAAGAGCTGGAAGGTGGGTCCCCGCTTCCGAGGTGTCAAGATGATTCCCCCGGGACTACACTTTCTGCACTACTCTTCGTCGAACCCGGCTCACGTCGGGGGCGAGACCGGCCCGAAGACCGGCCTCTTCCTCACCCTGAAGCCCCGGCAGATCGTTCTGGCGAACTGGGATCCGAAGGAGGAAGATCTGAATTTCTCAGCGTCCGAGAACGAGGAGGAGGTGAGTCGCGTCCGGGCCAACCTGAAGGACCTGGACCCGTTCCTCGGGCCCTACCCGTACGAGGTGATGCGCAAGTGGGTGTCTCTGACCGACCGCCTGACCCAGGACGTGGCGGACCGGCTGCAGCCGCTGTCCGGCAGGGTGTGCGCCTTCTGCGACGTCATCCCCGAGCTCCAGCTCCGGCACACCAAGGACCGGGAGGAGCACAACCTGCCCAAGAACGACGTGGCGTGCCAGAGCATGAAGGAGGGCCTGGAGCGGCTGCCCCTGATGAAGCAGAGGGAGGGCACCGAGCTGCGCTTCTCCGCCATCCCCAGCCAGATGTACCCGCCGGGGGCCACGCCGGCCCAGATCACCCAGTGCAACCTGGACCAGAGCTACGCCCTGGAGACGCTGCTGGAGAAGCACCACAAACTGCAGCCCCTCGATGTCCTCGGTGAGAGTCAGCAGTGCAGGGTGGGTTGGGAGGAGGAGTGAAAGGCAGCCTTTCACTTATACTTTGATGCATTAGCTAAATGAAATGGTTTTGATTGCTTTTTTTTATATTTTTTTGCCTGCCTTTACTGCCTTTCATATTTTTTCATTTTTTTATTTCTCATTCCTGCTGTTTTTTTTTTACTGTAAATATTGTGATTGTGATCCCTCCCATTCAAGTTATCTCTATTATTCTTTTGCACATTCCGCTGAGCATCGGCACTTTTCATTTCGCTGCATATCCTATATGTGCATGTGACAAAGCTCTTGGAAGAATAACTAAAAGAAGGCTAGGCTAGTCTATGTGCAAAATGTGTTCATTGAAACAAAAAAGACGGCGCTCTCAGATCCACCTGCTCCCTCAATGACATGTGTATGTTCCCGTCCCCTGCAGGCGAGCTTCAGTTTGCCTTCGTGTGCTTCCTGATCGGGAACGTCTACGAGGGCTTTGAGCACTGGAAGAGGCTCCTGGCGCTGCTGTGTCGCGCGGAGGACGCCATGCGGAGCCGCGGCGAGCTGTACCTGGGCCTCATCGCCGTGCTCTACCACCAGCTCGGGGAAATCCCGCCGGACTTCTTTGTTGACATCGTGTCGCAGGACAATTTCCTCACATCCACTCTACAGGTAGCCAGCCATGAGAGTGATCCGGAACGATGACTTATCATTCTATACACGATAATCACGTGATAAAGCAGCCATGACGGATGGCATATTTAATTGAAACCCCCCCCCCCAACGTCGTATTTGGTAAATGCTAAATTACACATTCCTGATTTATTCCATTTTGTTGGACTAGATGTTCTGAATGATTGACTAAATGTAGATGTAGATGAAAATTCCGATCATTCTCTTTCCACCATATGGATCTAACACATTGAGTTGTCCACCCCTCTCTGTTTACGCACATTTAATCATTGTTAATTGTTTTCCAGGACTTCTTCCAGTTTGCCATCGGGCCCGGCGTGGCCAGCGCCCTGCGGAAGAGAGCGGAGAAGTTCAAGGCCCACCTCACCAAGAAGTTCCACTGGGACTTTGACGCCGACCTGGAGGACTGTGCGCCCGTCGTGGTGGAGCTGCCCGAGTGCATGACCCTCGAGTGACCCCCCCTGACACCTGACCCCCGACCCCGCTCTGGCCTTCAACATGTTCACTGTCATTATACTGTATGTCTGTTCCTACGCTGTGACATGCAGCAAGTCAACCAGGATTCTGACGTTCTGCATTCACCAAGCTGATGTTCTGTTGAGACTGTTCAAAGTGTTTGAGTCGTGGCACAGTTCACGCCACTAGAGGGCAACGTCGCCCCCTTGTGGCCATAATGTATTCGAGACAATACAGTCATTGTGGAGTACATTTTAACCCACTGACTGCACTTACTTTGGGTTTAAAAGCCCATGTTCAATACTGTTAAACATCAGCAGCTGTTGACATATTTCAGTATTTCATAGCTATACCCTGAAGTCTGTCACCCAATACCCAATGCTATCGACAAACATGTCAGCACTGTCATGGAGGGATGTCGAAATACTTCATTGTTCTCTCCCCGCTATTGCTAATGTGTGGACTTTCTTTGGACTCTGGACTCTCTGTGTGGTTTATTTGCTGTTTCCGGGAATCCATTGAGCTTTCAAGTCTTCCCGACTTGATTTGTGGCAAAGCATCCACTCATCATGCATGTGCTCCTTATTTCCAGAATCTGGAGGAATAGTCGTCCCATTGTCACTAATGTGCATCAGATGGAGGCCAATCATTCATCACTCGCTCGTGGAAACATCATTCGCGTCGATGAAACATGATGACAACATTTAGATCATAAAGCAGGAGAAACCACAATCGGACTTACTTTGGAGTTCATGATTTTGTGATTTGGAGTGGTTGATGATGAACATTTATTAATACCGCCCCACATTCCTTTTCTATTAAACAAAGCATTTCGTAAAGCCTTGTGAATGATGTGCTTTTGTTTTGCAGATGATTTGATTTAGCTGCATGATGTGTGTGACGTGTGACCAGTATGGTTACTACCGCCACTAGATGGCAGTCATAGGCTTAAAGTTGAGGACCCCTTGAGTCTCCTTCCATGGCAGGAGGTGATGGAGCAATCAAAATAAAGCCACCTGATATTTATTAAATGTGGTCACTACATTTGCAGACCCCTGAAATATTAACATGTAATAAAGAAATTGAGATAAGATGAAAGTGTATCCCCCCATTATGAGGTGTTGTAACCTCCAATGTTGTGGGATGGAGAGATTTTGGCCTTGATTTGGTTTGATTGTCTTGCACGGTCGAAGTCTTATTTATAAGCCAAAAACGTCTCCGATATGAAGGGGGGTGAACTTTGTTCTTGATCCCTTGATTCTCCTAATTGGCCCCAAAACTCTTGGTGTACAACTCGGAGTCGGTGTGAAAACCTTTGGCGTCAACTTAGTGGTTGAGATGACTCCGCCAGAGGGGTCAGGTTGAGCTGAACCTGATTGAAAGCCGTATGCTAAGTAGCGGTGTACCAACAAAGGCGTTTGTGGGTAACTGGGTGGGCTTTGATGGATGCACATGAAACAAACAGTTATAGGACAAACTGGATGACCCAATTACATAAACTTGTGTGTTTGTACGTCTTGGTATTATTAATAGTACTTAGCACTGCTTAGCATATTGTACGTTCTTAGATGTTGGTACTGCACTCAGAATGGCACGTCTGCTCTTATCCCAGCTATTATGCAGGCAACAAAAGCTTTAAGTGCATATTTCAATGAAACTATTAAACGTTGCATACTTCATATGAACTCTTTTATAAACCTGCTCTTTTCTTATCCTTCAATGCTCCACAGTGATACATTTGCAATTGTACAGCCGTTAGACAACAAGATGAGTCACTTCTCGAGCGTGATCAACTTCATCACTACATGATGTGAGGTCTAAACACATCCAGATGTGATGCCCTAAATGTGAAAGCTGTATAAATTTGGCAACACTAGCTATGAATCAACTGCCTATCTTAACATCACTGAATAACATGAGAATTGTACATGCGATAGAATGTCTGGAGCCTCATCACTGGGTGCTATTGTATAGGTGGCTTGAGTCGTGGTTATTAGATCATATTCCCGGATGAGTTAAGAATAGACGCAGCGTAATAATCAATAGACACCGAGCTTATCTGTTATGGATCACAGTAGCAATGTATCATGTCATGCCACTAGGCTCGCGGACCACAGCACATCAACACACACACTCTCGAGCTCATCACCATAACGCGCATCCACATCATCAGGGATGCGCACCACAAGTCGCTGCTGCCTCTCTCTGTGTGTGGATGACCAAAAAGCGGTCATCTCATCTTCTTCCGGTGGCCTTGAGAAGAGCTCGTCCACGATGAGCGAGTTGCATAGTGCTCTCGCTGTTGTCGAGGGAAAAACAAAACACACCAAAGAAAATCGCAAGGAGCGCGTCGACTTAAGCACTCGGTTTTGAATGATATCACACTGGGAGATGATACTAGCGAGCAGGAAGAATCCAAACGAAGTCGCGACTACGCTGAATTGCTACCTCCTCCCTATGGGCCCTCCGCATATACTATTTTATTCCATGTTCCTATCCTATTATTGTCTACACTGTGTAATTACTAGTTTCTGAGGAGCGGCCCTTGTGTGTGTGTTAGTGATGTACACGTGACAGGTAGATTATAAACAAACACTTAGCTCTCTTTGACTTTCCTGTATGAAACGTTATGGTACGGTCCATGGGATGGTGAGAGATGAGCCACAAGCATAATAGTAAGGTACGATTTTTTATACAGAATAATGTTTATCCCTCTTGCATTTTCCCTCTGAATGGACCCACTTAGACCTGAGAAACCTGTGCGTCCTTTCCATTAATTTTTTAGTTTTTTTTTCCCCCTATGTAGCCGATGAAATTTCCCAGAATGAGAGGAAAAACATGACTTGCAAATCAGGACTAGCCAGTAGAGAACACGGTGATTATTCACTTCACTGTAACGTTTTTTTCCCCTTCTCGTTCGGCCGCCCACTTGTGTGTTCGTGATGTGTGTGTGTGTGACATGCGAGTTTAGCAATCAATGTGTTACACCTCGATAGGTGCTGTGTGTTGTTAGGTGTGCCGTGCGTGCAGAGCGCTTGGTCAATTGTTAGGGAAATCGAGATCCCAGCTGGATGGGCTGTTCCTGGTAATTTGCGCGTGTGGCAATCCGTGCCGTCACCACTCCAACCTACACCGACCACCTTTATAGGGACTCACTACACGTATCAACCAAACCATGGCAATAGCCGCGCAGCCAGTTCCAGCCCCAGCTAGCAGCATTCATATCCGCGTGTTTTTCCCCCTCTATCTTCTATACATATCTAATATACACAACAAACAACTGATTTGTCGAACACACAATCCGATTACCGACGCCATGCACCCCTAAAATCATTTCCCTTCATATCTACCTTCCTCCCTACGACAGCCGTGCGTATGCGAAAAACATTTCCTTTTGTTAATACTCTACTGAGTTTTGTTATTGTTCAGCGTGGTGTGGGCCCTCTCCACCCCATCCCGCCCCCCCGCCCCATCCCTCAGCTCGCACCCCCCCCCCCCCCCACCCCCCCGACCGAGGTGACGTGGGGTTTATGGTCTTGATGTGCCAGCTCTGTGCTCACTGATTGTGTGTGGTGTGTGTGTGGTTTGAGTGTTGCGTTGTCTGTTCTGTGTGCGTGATAGTGCGCTTCTGGTGTCATCACACACACACTAGGCTAACCACCTCATCAACACGCAAGCAACCATCTAGCACGACACACACCCACTTTCACCACACCCACACACCACTACCACCCACACACACACCACACGTTTTGGCACACAACGAGCACGATACACACTGGTTATATATATGAGTATCATGGAGCCGGAGCTGTGACGCTCTAGCTCTCTAGTCGTAAAACATCGTCGGTGATCATCTGCTCTGTCCACGTCACTGACCCTAATCCATTGAAGCCCCACACTCTGGCCCAAGCCTGGACTACGATTCGGTCAGGCCTCTAGGGTCTGTATGTGTGTGCTCGTTCGTGATGTGTTGTTGTGTGTGTTTGCGTGTGCGCGATGCTGACAAAAATGACTGTGGAGAAAGGCGACAAACGTTGAGGTCACGGGTTGGTGTGATTAAGCCGATTTCGAGTTTTCTTACCAATTACGATGAAGGCGTGTGTGAGAAGACCCGTTTAAGTCGCTTAAACTCATATAGTGTTATCAGAATTGAGGCAAGTTGCAATTCTGAGTAGATTGGTCGTCAATTGTATACAGTTGTCGCGTGGGTGCTGAATTTTTTCCCTCACAACAGTGCTGAGAAGTATGACATATTATGTTGATCTCTGTTGATTTATCTCGAAGGTCTCCAATGGCGAGCCAGAGCGTGGTTATATTTCCAATAGATTCCCCCTCCATGTGGTGTTATTGTATGCGTTTGTGAATCCGGGTGACCTTACCTTCAGTGATGCCTCTGTTTTGTGTGGTGGTCGTGTGTCTTGGGTGGTCGTGTGTGGTGTGTGCGTGCGCCATATTTTCTTCTCCTGTACAATGCACACTGCACATATGACAAGCTTCCAAGGCAAACACATGAGTACATTCATAAGGTAGAGGACCACACCAATACACCAACGTGAGGGGCATATAATAAGACAGGCCACCATACTCGCCGGTTTTTACATTTAAGGCCGAGCGTCAACAAGAAGACATAAACCGACAATCCACCAATGATTCGGCGAGTTTTTATAGAGGCGGCTATATCAGGAGGCTTGGGCGAAGATAGGAGGAGAGGAGAGGAGGGCAGGAGAGGAGCGACCGCGGATCGCCAATCGCCTCTGTCTTTGGCTTTTTTTTTATCTTGTGTCTCGTTCGTCTCCCTCCCTCGCCTCCTGCAGCGCATCTGCGGTGCAGAAGATTGGGTTCCAAAGATCTGCAGGCCCTTTTTTTTTTTGGTAGTCGTGCAAAAAGCGTACATCAATTGAATGATATGTGCGTCATGTCAGAGAGAGCGTGGCGGCGCCGTGTAGCGATTTTAAGCGTTGTCGCCCTGTTGACTCTTGTGGCGAACACGATACGCTGCGTTTGTAACGCACGCCGCTGTGCCAACGCACTTTTGCCAAATCCGCCCCCACCCGCACCACAAATAAACCTCCATAAGACGGCTAGGCCCAATGGGCTAATCCCTCCTGTCTATGATATCTTGTTGGCTGGGCCCAACCCTTCCTTCTCTCTATCGTCTGTCGTGCCTCTCGGCTGCACTTCGCCGCTTCGGAGCCCTTACCTATTGTAGCCCTGGCGGTGTTCTCCTTCGTGTCTAAGAACGCGGTCGATCTAAGAGAACACTCGTCTCTACTTGGCTAGCCGAGCTTTTTTATAGAAGAGCGACATGTTTCAACCGACCCAGAGAGTGGGATGTAATGGCTTCTCCTTGTTTTGCTGTTGAAAATGTCGAGGCAGCCTAACTACAGGTCTTGAGCATGACTACTCACTACTACTACTACTACTACATTGTGACATTTAGGGGCAATAGTTTGTGCGGAGTAGTTCACAAATTCCGATCCGATTTCACCAAAGGGCGGCTGTGTGTTTCTAAGCGGTTGGTAAAACGAAAAGGTGAGGGGTCTTCAAACAAACTTTCATTAAGGAACACGACTGGTTGTATCCTAAAACATCTTTCGAACCAAGAGTACGCTGTGAAGGAGAGACAGCAATATATCACTGTCTGTTACAATTAACACAGAGCATGGGGTACATCTAGGTTGTGTTTCAAGGGCGAGTGTCAATAGTTTGAAAGGTTAATGTAGAACGAGTTTCATAAGTTGCATAACGTTGCCTAGCCATTCAATAGCTGTATGATCAAAGACAGACGCTGACACGTCTTGAAAAGTGCAAATTAGCCAACACTCTACTACTGGCTCTCACTGCTAATTAATTCACTCACGCTTAATATAATAATATCAGAAGGTGTGAATTGTATTGCACCCACCAGGGAAACCATCGGTTTAGACCAGGCATCAAACACCAAGGCGTTTAGTCGGCGAGAGGGCATGGATGTCCCAAACCATGCCAACTATAATCTCGCGGCTCAACAACGCCCACATTTTTTGCCACGCACCACGCCACCATCACTAAATAAAAAAACTCATAGGACCGCTATCGCGAGCCCCCAATAGAATCCCAACTGCCGTGGGCGGTACGGTGTCATGGTGCAAGCCAGTTCGAGTGTCGGTACTCGCTGAGCGGTGCACCTCTACTTGTCTGGGGTTGTCATTCGGGGGAATTGGAATGTCATGTTGCGGTTAGAGTTCTGGCGTCATAACAAAACATATTGTTATTTGTCGTCGGGTGATTTGTGCGTGTTTTGTCCGCCTCCTTATCTGGAGTTCATTCATTGGGTGTAAAGGGGGTGTGCTGTCTCGGAGTGGGTACCCAACATTCGTGCGTGGTGTTCTGTTGTGTCGTTGTCGATTGTGTTGGCCTGTAGTGTTATATGAATTGAAAGGTTGCCGGGGAGATGGCGGGAACATAAAGCATAAAAAAATACTTCCTGTCTGAGTCAATCGAGAGCATAAAACAATAATAAACACAAACTGAGAAACTAAAACAAAAAACTAACACAAAGGCCGTCCTAGGATATGAATAAGGTCTCCCCGCACCCCAACACACACACCACACACACACCAAACACAACACTTAACCACACACACTACATTTCTATATCCGCGCATTTGCCAGCTGCACCAACTATGTTTTACCTACGGTTGCGCGCTGTGTGTGTGTTGTGGTGTGTGTGTGTGTTGGGTATGTGTTTGCCCCAGCGCATACGTGTTAGATTAAGCCGCGGACTTCCATCTTGTTATTCCTGAGTCCCTTATGAGCAGCAGGAATGTGTGCTTTCGCCGTGTCCTGGCAACTCGCCGACCCGACCGGAGGGAGAGCGAGCGGCTGGACCACTTCCCACAGAGTCTCACCGTGTGGCTGTGTGTGTGTGTGTGTGTGTGTGTGTGTGTGTGTGATGGGTCTTTCACAACACTTGCATGCGAACACGTTTATACCGACCCTTACAATGGGCTTGTGTGTGTGCTTGTGCGCGCCACAGGCTTATGTAAGCTTCCCGGCCCTCGACACAATGGATGAGAGGCGGGGAGATGGTAGAATAAAGGGCATGGGCGGGCGAGGTGCAAGGACGGCAAGTTGGGGGGGGCGGAGGACATCGGTAGGGTGTTATTAGGCAGGTCCGTTTCGGTAATAGCAGAAGTGTGTACATTCCAAGGTTCCGTTGTTTTCTTAGGTGTGTGCCGCGAGGAGGCAATGGTGAGTGTGTGTCCAAAACTGCACTTTATCTCCGCGCTCAAACGGCATTTCTATGCCAGCCACGCATGATGTGCTGTGAGGTACTGTCGTGAATGTGTTTATATGTGTAGTTGCCTGCATTGCATGAGTACTGTGCACGTGTGTGCTCGTGTTTGTGGTGTGGGTCATAGTGTAGGACCTATTGCCCAATGATTACCCTCTGTATGGTATGTGTGTCGTCGTGCGTGTGTGTTGTGTGTATGGTTGGTGTGTATGTGTTGGTGTGTGTGCGGTGTGTGGTGTGCTGGTGCATACACCTTCTACCTTCTTCCTGTGCTACCGCGTTGTGTGTGTGGATGTTGCGGGGTTATTTTGCATTCGAGATGTGTTTATGTATTGGGGTGCATGCATAGTGTGACTGCTTGACTTGCGTGCGTTGTGAGTAGAAAAGTGTGTTGCGATGTGCTTGTTCGTAACGTGTGTGCATATCGGTAGGTTAGTGTGTGTGCGCGATGTTGTGGTGTGTTGTTGTTATTTATGTGTGTGTGCTGACTAAGCAAGTGAGTGAAAAAAACAAGGTGATTCATAGTGAACAGTCATTGCGGAAGCAAGAGACTGAGAAGAGGAGGCGCCGGCGGGGTGTGGGGGGGGGGAGAGCATTGTGTAACAGTAACTCATGTCGTATAGTGATCAGCCTGCCAAAGCCAAAGTAGTAAAAGTTAAAAGTTTCAAGCCATTTATGAGGTACTTGTGGGTGTGGTCAAGCAGAACCTGGGTGTCGCACCCCTTACGCGATTGGTTTCCACCGTCTCACCTGCGCAACCGCGGGCCGGGCCGTGGAGCGCGATAGGCCGGACGCGTGGCGGTTCATGGGACCTGGACCGATGCATCACGTACCCCAGCCCACCCAACACAACCCTCCCCCCCGTTTATCTCCCCCTCCCCTCTCATACACACCTCGTTGTATTATACCACATGCGAGACCGATGCGTAGGAGACCACCGCACTTGCATATAGATATTTGAACGACGACACACACACACACACCACACACACACAACACACACGCGTTCGGCGCTGGTTTGGCATCGCCACGCGATGCAGTCTGTGCCGGACGCAAAATGTGCGGCGAAGACTTTCTTTATTGACAAAATGTAACCGAGAGTACATGAAATGAAAGTATGCTCGCTATCCCATCCACTACCTGCGTATTTCTTCCTGAATATAAATCTTAAAACATACTACTGAAAAACAGAGTTCATAAGTAGTACCATGATATATTGCGTGTAAAAAGTACAAAGGTATTTCTTCGAAAACAGTGTCATATAAGACTATGTTTAAAACACAAACTCACTGCACAATAATAGTAAGTATTATACTTCACCTGGCCCAATAAGATTCTGGAGCCAAGACTGATAACCCGAGACTAATTTAATTCGCATAACGCGTTAACCTAACGGTCTCTGCTCTCTTCTCTCCTTCTCGCAGTCTCTCGTCGCGCGCCTTCCGGACCTAGTCAAAATCAGTGTGAAGGCTCCTGGGTGTTGGTCAGGTTAGGATCGTGTGCTGTGTCCAGCTAGAAATCGTGTTGTGTGTGCTACGTGTAGTGTGCTGTGTGTGTGTGTGTGGTCTGTGCGCGTGTGTTGATTTTGGCCGTGGTCGCACAAAAAAGCCTGAAGTGCTTCTCACACCATGTTTTGCAAGGTACAGCGGATCTCACGAAACAATTAAATCCCTTCCCCGTGACGCACTCACACATCGACACACAACAGCACACACACACACACACGCAACCAGCCATACTTGACGGCCACACGCCACACAAAGCAACACACACACACCACACACACTGAACTATCACTTAATCCTCACACCTACTAGCGTTCTGTAGTTGTGCGTGATGTTTTTGTTCTTGGTCATGCTGGTGTGCTGCTACACCCCAGTGTATTGTTGACCTGTGTGACTCTGTGGCTTCCTCTAGTCGCGGTGTGTTTGTCGGGATGTATGTGTGTGTGTGGTGTGGGTTTATCTGCATTCAGAGTAGTTCACATAGTTTCGCATGTCTGTGTGTGTTTGTCTGTGTGTGTGCGTATGCGAGTGTGTGCTGCGCGCACGACCCACTGTCTGTGGAGGGCTTAGGCGCTATGGATGGATAGAGTGGGAGCCTCGAGTTTTTCTAGCAGGGGGACCCGAGGAGAACCCCCTAGTGAGAACCGGTTTCCATGGACGGAGGGGAGCGAGGTAGGGAGAAGGGTTTGGGGCGCTGCTCTGTGGATTGGGGGTCTTCAACAAACTTGTCAGTGGAAAATCCGTTTATCCGACGGTCTTCTTACCAACACATGCAGCTTGCGTGTATTCCGAGCGGCCGCACCATTTATCATCTCGAATGAAATGTTACTACTCATAGCTAAACGATCGACGTTCAGATTGTTTGCCGTTAATAATCCCTCCGAAACGACACACTCTCTCTCCAACGCTCTCTCATACTCTCTCATCCCATCTCTCTTCGTCTACCCTCTCATCTCTCTCC
>PIJE02007353.1:5000-12734 GCA_002895965.2 Coryphaenoides rupestris | reverse complement strand
GGGGGGGGGGGGATTGAGGGAGTGTGATTGTGGAGTGTGCTGGTGTGTTTGGTGGCTGGTTTATGTAGCCTCACCTGGCCCTGCAGTTAAGGCCTCTGTGTGCCTTTTCAGAAGTGTTCTGAGATCAGAAGAAATCGGATGGCAGAATTCAACTTTATCTTGTAAAGTTCCACAGAACTGGAAGATATTGGGGTTAGGGTTAGAGGTAGGTACTAGAGTAGGTCGGTAGGTACTAGAGTATAGGAGGAGGATGTCCATCAATGTAGGGAGGCGGAGTGCCGAGATCTGGCGCAGGCCTCTAAGCCCCCCCCCCCCTACCTCACGAGTCTACCCTATCACTGCGGAGGGGGGCGGGCCGGGACAGCTTTTCGGATACACTGGATTTGGAGAGTGACTTTTCCGAACTGTATCGACCCCCTCTGCCAAACAAATGACAAGAACCCAAAATAAGCATTTTGGAGGAAGCATACAGAGGCCTTCGGTGTCTGGTGCTGAGGTGAGGCTGCACACCTGTGGTAAAATGCCTAATCAAGGCACCACAGGTTAAACCAGCCATCAACACACACACACACACACACTCGGGAGAGAGCGCTAGCATGCTAGCAGGTGTACCATCTGCCCTGTCATCCATTTTTACAAACACCGGACTATTCAACACCAACTGACTGTGTTCTTGGAGTGGAGGAGCCCCTGAAAAAACGCACCTTTGCGTAGCATGTAGCACCCTGCGTTGAGACTGGTTTGTTATCCGGGGACTTTTAAATATAGTCAATTAAATATTTAAATGCAATTAAATAATAAAAGGTGATTAAAGAACATAAGATCAATAGATAATCACCTTTATCCATCATCCATTTGTCCAAGTCAATCACTGAGTCAGGCACACAGTGGTTCCTTGTTTTGAGTTTTGCTGCCATAGATAGTTACATAAATACAATTCAACATATCATATAATACTGTTGTGCTATAGTGTGTATTATTTGACACTTTCACAGGCTATTTGTCTATGTTGGTGCAGTCTATGTCTTTTTTTTGCTTTTCTTTCTTTCACGCGGCATATATACCTGACAGAGGATTAGCCATTGTTTAGCCTCAATCCCTGCCCAAGGCTCCGGTGGCCCATCCAGGTGTTGTGTTTCCCCCCCTTGTCGCCCCCAGAACCGACAGCCTCATCCAGCAGACCATCCGGGACAAGTTCCGGGACTGCACGGTCCTGACCATCGCTCACAGGCTCAACACCATCATCGACTGTGACAGAATACTAGTGAGTATCGCTTGGCCTAAGTCTGCACTGGCACAGGCAGGGTATGAGCGCAAAAACGGTTGAAGGTTGTCGAGTCGTGTCTTTGTCGAGGGTATTTGTATCACCCCTTATACAGACACAGTTACACTCTCACAGGGCTTCACAGGTCATATTCTATGACCCCGCACCTAACCCTACCATCCCCCAAAGGGGATGGAAAAACTTGAATAACTCTTAAGAAGCCTTGATTCCTTCTTCTATGGACGACTAGGAGTGCAGTGGGTGCCATAGTTGACATACATAAATAGCAACGTGACAAGCAAGCGACTACTTGTCAGTTTTGTTCTACTATACCACTACTACTACTAAATGGTAAATGGATTACATTTATATAGCGCTTTTATCCAAAGCGCTTTACAGTTGCCTCACATTCATAGGCCCTTTCTTCTGCTTCGATGCCCTCAGAGGTGCCAATTGATGCCAAACTTGGCAGCCCTTCTCTGTGGTCTGCAAGGGACTGAGCAGCACGACCTGCCCGGCCATTTGGTCAGCGCCACCAAAGCCTGAGCGGAAAAAACCCTCCAATATGGCTCAGCGGGAGCCCTTCCACACCTAACGCTTGCGTTAAACGCTCCCAGATTGTCACGCTGTGTCGCGGGGCCTCACCTGAGCCCTCTCCTCCTTGCGATCATACCAAAGTGTTTTAATTGAATGCCATCGTTTTCCCAATTAGAAACTTCACAGCTTGGTGTCACACCCCCCCGCCCCCCCCACCACCCCCTGTAAAAAGGACCAACAAAACAACAGTGGATTAAGGCGGCAGCTGTGGAATTTGCCTTTTCACGCCGGGCAAGTTACTCTGAGTTGTGCATTGTTGTTGTTGTTGTTTTTTTGGCAGGTTTTCCTTCCTCTCCTACAAAGCAACACTTTTCTCCTTTGACAACAACCAAAGTCTTAATTTGTTTGCGTTTGTCAGCTGTATAATGGAAGTCCTCCTCCCTGCTCGCCCCAGGAATGGTCCAGCATTCTTTACATCGGCTTTACATGGCACGCGATGACAGAGCAATGCTAGTCATTTGCTCTGCCCTGTGTGTGAGCGAGTGTGTATGCGTGTGTGTGGGTGTGTGTGTGTGTGTGTGCGTACATAAGGCTGTGATTGCGGGCTTTGAGGACTTGAGGACCACCTGTGAGCCCAGGGTGTAACGCCTGGATGAACGCGCGGATAAAGGCCAGATCTCCCGTCTGTCAGTGTCAGCTTGTCGGGAGGTTCCTCCGCACAGCAAACACCTTCACCTCCTCCTCCTCCTCCTGCATCACACTCAATCGTCCCCTCCACGGCCCACGTCCACACACACACACACACACACAAGCTGTGTTTGTCACTGGGTGACTAACGTAAAAATGGAGGGTCTCGCTCAGTGGCTCCAGAACAGCTGAAAGGTTAATTTCACACAGAGCACAAAGTATACAGGTGGTGGTGGGGGGTGGGGGTGGGGGGGGGGAGGACCACGGGCGACGCCCTAGCTCCCCAACACTCACACTCTCTCTCTCTCTCTCTGTGTGTGTGTGTGTGTGTGTGTGTGTGTGATTGCAGGTTCTGGACGCCGGAAGGGTCCGGGAGTTTGACGAGCCCCACGTGCTGCTGCAGAAGCGGGACGGGCTGCTGCGCCAGATGGTGCAGCAGACAGGGGGCGCCGACGCCGCCTCGCTGCACCTCGCCGCTGAGCAGGTAACCGACCGCACACACACACACACACACACCATTACATCCCCCAGTGGCCCGTGTGTGTGTGTGTGTGTGTATGTGTGTGTGTGTTGTGTGTGTGTGTGTGTGTGTGTGTGTGTGTGTGTGTGTGTGTGTGTGTGTGTGTGTGTGTGTGTGTGTGTTATGGTGTGTGTATGGTGTGTGTGTGTGTGTATGTGTGGTGTGTGTGTATGGTGTGTGTGTGTGTGTGGTGTGTGTGTGTGTGTGTGTGTGTGTGTGTGTGAATGCACGCACGCATGCACACTGGTCTCCTGGTTGTGCCTTGGCACACTACTGCCCAAACTTCCTCCTCCCTCCTGTAGCTGTGTCGGTGTTCTGCATCACCGGACTGCAGAACCATAGTTAGGAGACAGTGAAACGCTCACATGAGCCTGACAATGCAAATCGCCTCGGTGATTGCCGGTTTAATTCCCGGCGTCTGCTACGCGGCACGGCGGGGCCCCATAACATTCATTTCATGAGTGAAATTGCCCCCTTTGTAGATTCCCATCCGTCGGCGCTATCACCGCGGCCTCAGTGTAATCTCTTCTTTTCCCGTGAAAAAAAAAGTAATTTTTAGATCATTTTCGAGATGATTCAAGAAAAGCAGCTTTCTTCCGCGCTGTGTCTATTTAGAAATATCAGCTTTAACTTCATCGTGATTTGGGATAACTTTCTATGAGGGATTACTCCAGGGGGGAGAATATGTCCATATTTCTCTTCCTCCCTGTGAAATTCATTTGTGATGTATTTCCCCCCCCCCTTCAAACGCGCGCTGCAGATAAGAGGCCCCGGCCTATTCATTGTTCAATTCCATTTTGTGTGTGCATCTGTCTGGGAGCACAGATACCATTGCATTGCAACTTCAAACAGGCCTTTGTGGGAAGAGAAGAAAAGTAAGCATCATTTCATTTTCCCTCTGTCCCCCTCGCACACGTTTATCTGAGCAACTGTATCTGCTCAGTCACAGAGAGTGAAATGGGCAAAATACTGATTTCAAAAGCCCAGGGCCTGCTGTGGTATTATTCGGTATCGTGTCTGCGTCTCACAACTGGCGGATTGCTGGTAACATTGTCCAGGCCCTTATGTTCCCTTCTCTCTATTTTGTAGCGCTCTCCTCTCCTCTTCTCTCCTCTCCTCTCCCGGGATCAGATTACGCCGACATCCATAGCTGTCAAGCGGCACTTATTAAACACCGAGAGGGTTTCGTTTCGCGCGGAGTGAGTCTGAAGTTTCTATAGTTGTTCTGTAGTCGAGGTGGAAAATACAATAAATTATCTGATAACACCCTTCCGAGGCCATTGTGCCTCGTGAGTGATGAATCCTTGAGTCGGGCCGGCGTAATCTAAAATTGAGGTGAACCTGTATTTTGGGATTTTTTTTCCCCACACCTGTGTCTCGCGGCCCGATTCCAACTGGGTTTTTGAACTCGTATAATAGTTTATCATCGGCCGCTTTGTTCGCAATGCAGTCGCGGCGCTGCGCTCCGTGCTTTTTTCTTGCGACCGCCGCGTCTACCTTTTCAAGGGCCGATCGCAAAGCGCATCACAATCACAAATTATCTTCCTCATCACGCATCACGCAGTTGTTTCAACGCTAAATGAACAGGGGGCTACAGATCTGTCCGTGCGTGTGTGTGTCTGTGTGTGTGCGTGTGTGTGTGCGTGTGTGTGTGTGTGTGTGTGTGTGTGTGTGTGTATGTGATGTGTGTGACACTCCATCCCCCTAACACCCCCCCTCTCCCCCTCCCCAGGTTTACACGAACAAAAGCCGGTCCTGTCTGTCCTGGCGGCTGCTGCAGGGCGGCGAGGAGATCCGTGTCACGTTCGAGACATCTCTCTGACGGACAGACAGTTCTGTGTGTGTGTGTGCGTGTGTGTGTGCGTGTGTGTGTTGTGACACTCCCTCCCCCTAACTCACCCCTCACCCCCCCCCCCCCCACCGTGCTGCTGGGACTTCTTGTATTCAATCACTGACGATCGGTATCTGAGCTGCCGTCGTTTTATTAAAATAAACTTGCGGAGCACACACACACACACACACACACACACACACACACACTCCGGCGTTTTTGTGTGCGAGGAAGCAGGTGAGAGAGAGGCAGGTGTCTCTGCCTCTCTGGTTTTCCACCATCGTCGGCACAATATGACTTATTGTTATGGCTATTTATTGATTCAGATCGACTGTTTATGTATGGGTGCTATTCTCCGGGGTGGCTTCAATCCTTCACGCACGCTCGTGAAAGGGGTGGGGGGGGTGTTGACGCATGTGTGTGTGTTAGTGTGTGTGCGCGAGTGTGTGTTTGTGTGTGTGTGTGCGTCCCCCTTGTGCAATGCAATACATCACCGATGGGGGGGGGGGGAAGTGATTTAAGTTTGGAGGAAAGTATCCAGAGATTAAAGATAAGTTATGTTGAGGGGGAGCTGGAGCTGAGCGGAGCTGTCAGTGGTTCCACTCCTCGCTGTGCCTACCTACCTTCCTTCCTTCCTTCCTTCCTTCCTTCGTCGCGGGCGTATCGATGGTTCTCTAATTACTCTGGATCCCATCGATCGGTTCTCCCCGGCCGCCAGGGTCTCCTCACGCTCCTCCGGTTCTAATGATCTGCGTCTCGCTACCTCGGCCCTCGCTTGACGGGTCACAAATAACAACCGATAAATAACAACGGTTACCAAGAACAACAAACCACAAAGATGCAAGAAAGGGAAAGCTGTCGAACGAACTCAATTAGGTGCTGTTTTATTGTTTTATTTAGACGCTTTTATTTATTTTTACCCATAATATTCTATTTATGATCAGTATTAAGTGTTGGTAACGGTTACAACATGTGTTTTCTTGTGTTGTTTTTCTGTGTGTGTTTGTGAGTTTGTTTTTTTAAAAGTGCAATAAGCTATATCGATATATTCTTTTGTATTTTGCCACATATAGAGCCAATATGCTTCTACTGTACTGTAGTTCTAAGTACTGGGTCACACAATTCAAACGACACAATTCCATGTGCTAAATAAAAGTGACTTATGTCTTTTAATTACAGCACATTGTGTATTTATATTACATGGGGGGTGGGGGGGGGGGGTTCTTTCACACTGACACACTACACACACAACCCCTATAACGCCTGTTGTGTAGATTACTACAAACGCTCCGTTCACGGAGAAAATCCACCCCCATTAATTCTTTCAAATGTGTTTGAGACGTTTTGTTGTCATCTTTTTAATTCCCTGACCTATATTTTAACGTGTTGTGTTCATCATCATCACCGGCTCAATTAGGAACGGGATCACGCCAAATTAAACAAAACAAGTATAGACAGACAGACAGCGATACTCCATTCATCGAGGGGCAGGGCTGCTGTCTGTGAACATTTAGCAGAGAGAGAGAGTGTGTGTGTGTGTGTGTGTGTGCGTGTCAGTATTTAACTAGAGCTCAGAATTGGTGTGTGTGAACTGGGGGCCATGATTTCCTTTTAAAAGCTGAGTGATTTACACAATTCATTAAAGCCAGTGAATCCTCAGACGGCGTCATATTAAATGCTTACTTACTCTCAAATAGCCTCTTGGGAGTTGAATTGTTGGGCTGGCGAATAGATTAAAGTTTACATTGAAAGGAGAAATTGAATTCAGGGGTAATCAATAGCATAATGGGCCAGTGAGAGGAGCCGGCTGCCTGGAATGAAATTACCATATTTTTAATCTTAATTTTCCACTCTGTTTATCTGACGGTGCGGCGGTGCAATCCAAACAGATAATGAGAGAGAGGGATATTGACAGCGGGGGCTTCCTCTGGAGTGCTTGTTTTCAGTGATTAAACGCCGTGATCTGTGATTACTTTGTGCCGGGGTGTCAGGGCGGCGGGCCAGCTAGGGCCCCTGCGAGACCCCTGCGCGACGCAGGGACCGGGGGGCCGCCCCAGCAGCAGCTGCAGCAGCGACGGCATCGTCGTTCCGCGTCTCCGAGGTGCTCCTGGGCACCTGACACCGGGTGCGGCACCAGGGGTATTTTGGGGCCCCGTGAAAAGAAACCACATAGGGCCCCACCACGGCCATGTTATTTTACAAAAAACTCATTTGAACATAATTTAGACCATCATTATATACAGTATATGGAGCCATATAATACTGTGATACTTTGACTATGTGGTTAAATTAGGTTTGCTTGGAGTATCATGCTTAAGAGAACATTATTTTGTAAGAGGGTGACAGGGGCCCTCCAGTATATTTTGTTTTTATTCTTTTTGATACAAATCTATCAACCAATTTATTTTGCCAATTTTACTGTAGTTGTGTCACTAATTACTTAAAAGAAAAGAAATCCAAATAAAAACAAACTATTAATTTTAGCCTTTTAGCGGGGGCCCCTCCATTTTGTTCAGTCCCACTTCCCCCCCCCCCCACACACACACACACGTCTGGGAGACCACCACCGACCCCGGTCCCACAATAGGACGCACCGCACCGCACAGCCGCTATCTGCGTCGCAGTCAGCACATATATCGCTCCTCTGCGCGGCGTCCCTCGATAACGCAAGAATGGCGACAACAAAGTTTGCACAATAACTATTATTCAAACCTGATACCTTGCCTTGCACACATCGCATAATAGGGCAATTTTTTTAAGACACACACACACACACACACACACACACACACACACACACATAATGCTGAGCTGGCTTTAATAAATAGTCTGTCTGAGAGATAGAGAGAGAGAGAGAGAGAGAGAGAGAGAGAGAGGACCTAGCTGAGAACACAA
>PIJE02007352.1:0-12739 GCA_002895965.2 Coryphaenoides rupestris | reverse complement strand
AATAGCCTTTTAGACAGCAACTAAAAATACAATTTCATGTTTATGTCGTTTGGATCATTATCGCTGGATTTCTGAACTGTAGCACCATTTCCCATATGGTGAATTACTGAGGATATTGGTTAGCTGTTGCACACTTGTTGCACATTGCTATCCTCATATCTCATAGGTTCCCTGCCACCAGCAGTTATTTCGACAACATTTCTCGACACTCAGAGGTGCTGTACCATCGTTTTGGTTTTCTAGATCAGTCTCACAGCCTTCCCAAGAAGACTGTACCGACAGGTAAACCGATCTAGTCAGCGTACATCGAGGTGGACATTCCCACTTGTGATGTCACTAGGCCAAATTGTGACACGGCTCGCGATGGCTAATCACACACACACACACCTGGTGGCATAATAGGGGACCTTTAAGGCATCGGACACCAGGACGTCGACAGGTCCTGTTGACAGACCCCCGCCCCGTCATCATCGCCATGTGACTGATTCTCCCTCTCACCCCTCCCCCCACCCACCCGGACCCCCCCCCCCCGTCGACCCCCCCGTCGACCCCCCCAGCAGGTGACCCGGCGGCGGAGGAGTGGTCCCAGTGGAGCGTGTGCTCGTTGACGTGCGGCCAGGGCTGGCAGGTGCGCACGCGCTCCTGCGTGTCCTCGCCGTACGGCACGCTGTGCAGCGGCGCGCTGCGGGAGACACGCATGTGCAACAACACGGCCGCCTGCCCCGGCGACCCCGGGATCATCAGCCCAGGTACCGCTGGCCGGAGGGGATGTTTGATTTCGTCTGTTTTTGCACGGGGTGGGTGGTGTTTAGTATGTAGCAGGTAGCTACAATGCTAGATAAAACTCGATGAAATATCTATTTTTATCTCGTATGTATGTTATATCTTGATAAAACTCGATGAAATATCTATTTTTAATCTAGTATGTATGTTATATCTTGATAAAACTAGATAAAATATCTAGTTTTATCGAGTATGTATGTTTTACCTCGATAAAAATAGATAAAATAAGAAACTAGATCAAATAAGAATATAACTTTTTTTATTCATCCCGAAGGAAATTCTTGTACCAGAGGTTGCTCAAAACTACCAATATATAACATAAGAATAAAAATAATAATAGAATAATAAATGTAAAGTGTATAAACCTAAAATAAAAAGCAATGTAGGTAAGATATATTTAGTAAAAAAAAAACTAGTGAGAAATGGCATTGAAAAAAAAAAAAAAAACTGTAAAAAAATAAGTTGCCAATGGTATGAAGTAGTCATGAGAAGTAGTATTGCACATGACGTAAGGAATATTGCACATGATGATGAAAGGGAATATTGAAAGGTAATATTGAAAGGTAATAATGAGAAGTAGTATTGCACATGATATTCAATAGATTAACTTGTATCGGTTACATGTGTAACGTTTGGTTTAGTGTGTGTGTGTGTGTGTGGGGTGAGTGAGTGGTTAATATGTAGAATTTAGCCTGTTGTGTTTAGCTTAGAGCATTTCACGTTTGGTGTCTCGTGTTGATTTATTGTGTTGCCTTTAGTGTAGAATTTTGATTTTAGCGTCAAGCTTGTAGCTTGTTTAGTTTATAGCATTACAATTTGTTCTGTTTCTATGCTTTCTTCATTTTCTGCTCTCGCTTCCAATGCAAATGATTGGTCAGGTGGGTCCCCGATGTGGGCTGTGAAGTGGTTTACGAGTGAAAATACCTTTTTTCCCAACATCTAAAAAGTCCTCATGTTTGCGGAGATAATACGCTTTGACTTTGCTAGCTCAAGCAAATTACGAAACAAAAGGAGAACTTTTTAATACTTTGCACGTACGGCAGAAAGTGCTGAGTAGTGTGTGTTAATCAGCTTTCTCGCTGTCCAACTTTTGTCACACAGTATGACCACTTGAATAATCGCATGGATTGCCGGAAGCTTTCATAATTCTTTCGTAGCATCTGGAAAAGATGGAAATTGCTGAGGCTCTGTTATTGCACAGCATTGAGATACAGAATGTACAATAGTTGAAATTAGGGGGGGGGGGAGCCATTTTGTTCCATGACGTTGTAGTTTCAACCATGTCCATGGAACACCCACACATGTGTGGAAGTCACAACCTTTGTTAGCGATTAAAGATAATCACAGTGCATCTCTAAACTCTCATCCGTAAACATAGAGCACAGTCTAATGATCTGATAAGCTTTTCTTGATACTGACTT
Organism: Coryphaenoides rupestris; assembly: GCA_002895965.2. Taxonomy (NCBI): domain Eukaryota; kingdom Metazoa; phylum Chordata; class Actinopteri; order Gadiformes; family Macrouridae; genus Coryphaenoides; species Coryphaenoides rupestris. The sequence goes on along the minus strand of PIJE02007352.1, from coordinate 10,535 downwards.
TGTTCCCGGCCAATACACAGCAGCATAAGCCATTGATCTCCTGAACAAATTCATTCAGGGCCCCCGTAATTACTGTTTGAACCTAATGGAGGAATGCAGCTCTGCCGGAAGGATCTCTGAGTCCAAATGGATCCCACAACTGAGACACGCCGTGACTTGAAAAGATACCATCGTCTGTTAATGGGATCCATGCCTGGTCGGCATCCAACAAAACCGGGCTTAACCAACAGATTTCGCTTTTGGCTGCAAATAGTACACGTGCATACATATCCGCCCATCCCCCCCCGCCCCCCCCCCCCCCCCCACCCCCCCTCCCCCCCCCCACCCCCCCCTATACAGCCATCATTTTGGAAATAAATATATATTTATACAACTAAACAACTCCTGCCAGCATCCGTCCGTCAATCAATACAAAAGAATCAATCAAATCATTGTTCATGAAGGTCTTCAACCTTTTCAACCTAAATGACTGTACCGTTATGTATTGAATGAAAGCCTTTGGAAGCACAAGGCAAACACAGTGGCAACGTGTGTGAAAGAGAAACCTTGTCTTCAAGTATACATAGCCAAGCTGTCATTCTAAAGCACAATGAATGTGTGTGGGGGGAAGACTTCAAGTTACATTTAATTGAATGTCTCAGAAAAAAAATTGTTATAACATTTTCTATATATACTGTATATATATAGAAAATACAAATGTCGCCAAGAATGCTTCTTTGTACGTCATTGTACAGAGTGCACTGTTAATCACTGTAATGCTGTGTTCTCAGTGGAACTTACTGTAAGCTGCTTATTGATCGCCTGTTGCTTGTCATCCAAAACAATGGAACGATTCTCCGAAACAATCGCCTTCAATTCAGGATCTTTTCATTTCTGTAAAATGAAAGGGACAAATACTTGTTTTCTTAAACATGGTCATATGTCTTATACTGTATGCTATTTAACATAGTAATATATAACATATATACCTGTATATATGTCAGTGTTGCTAAAATAAGACATTGTTTTCGGCATGTCTCCACAACCAGTTTGTGAACACTCTACTCTGCTCCGAAGTCACGTCTCTTTTTTCATTTTTCTCAGTCTCTCACCGACAGTGAGGTGTGTGTGGATGTGTGGAGATCCGCCTGGGCAGCGGTTTGATGTTCGCGGCCGCGTCCGAGAGAGGGTTACGTTTCTCTGACACTTTCATATCGCACATTTAATATATCGGCCACAAAATGGCTCATTATAATGCGCATACAGCCAGAATGACTAGCGGTACTAGCTGAGAAACGAGTATCATCAATTTGGCAATGCGTCGTAACCATGGCGATAACACGTTCTCCCTCGTTCCTAGAACTCTGAAAACTAAAACACGTTATTGACGTTGCGCATGTGTTCGGATTCGAGCTGGGGGATTCACTCAACGTGTGAAGAAACAAAAGCGAAGATTCTCGAAAAGTAAACTCCATGGAGTTAATTTCAGTTTCAGTATGAACTATGACAGCGCTCCCGTATATACTGTCCTCTCCGCCAGTTTTATTAGAAATTCACAACTTCAAAAGTGCCGACATTTATTGTCACACACGGAACAGGCTTTATTAAAAAAAGGTCCTGCAACAACGTAGAGACGTAGGTCGGTGTTACATAATAGAAAAGAAAATAACCCTTTGAAGCCATCTCCCGCTATCCCATTACATTTGATATGAACTCTTATCCACACTGTAAGACACCCAGACGTGATCGGTGTCAAGGTGGGTTAGAAGGTTTCCGTCTGTGCACTTGTTCCCCTGATTTAGATAGTTGTCTTGGTAGCATAGCCGCACTTGCTGTGTGTGTTCTCTCCATTTTTTTTTTTTGCGATGTTAGAAGCCCCCAAAAATAGGTGCACTCTCATTTTGTGCGTAGAGAGCGGCAACATTTTGCACTCCTGTGATTTAACGACGCTGTGGGACAAATGTCTCACGCCGGAGAACGATTGACAGATTGATTGATTGCGTACAGATTCGCTCCACCCAAAATTTGATCAAAGCTCCAAAAACACAGCCGACTTTTACAAAAAAAATCTGAATCTAAACAGAATAGACTTGAATCGAGAAACAGAATTTGATAAAACAAATACAAAACGGGTCACAAAACAATGGTTGTCACCCGAGCTCCATCCCACGTGCTCTCGAATCCGATACCGCCATTATTATTGTGGCTTCCGGCTATTGGTCGAGCGCATCGCTGGCCCGTTGGACGTACTGTCGTCTGCTCTGTGTTCAACACTTAACCATTTGATTCGTGGACGGACGGAACGAGGAGGACCCGAGCGACTATTGCAGTCCACCGTCGCTTGTGATGCAAACGGTGTGCTGATGAATTCTGCAATATTCATCATTCGTCTTCAACGCAAAAGTGTCAGCCTGTGTCTTTCTATCAAGAACTTCCGATCTATTCGATGCCTGCTACCGGATATTACCGGACTGTACGGTATATGTTTCGTGATTGCTGTGCACGCGTGTGTCTCTGCGTGTGTGCGTGTGTGTGTGTGTGTGTGTGTGTGTGTGTGTGTCTTTAGCACGTCATTGTTTTTTTTTTTGGGTGGGGTATTCACGTCGTGATTGTGCCTTAATGGCGGAGTCGCCGTCTGAACTGCTGCACTCATACAGCATATGGGCGCCTCCCACACCCACACGAGAGGAGAAATCAGTCACGGTTTACGGAAGCCTCCCCTCCATACTCCAACCAACCACCCCCCCCCCCCCCCCACAGACTAGTCACAGCAGGAGCCCCCCGTCCCCTCCCCCCCCCCCCCCCCCCACCTTCCCCCCCCCCCCCCCCCCCCCCCCCGCGGGATGGACACACCCTCTACTTCCCAGAGACCCAGATTTCCGCCTACAACCCCCTCCCCCCCCCCCCCCCCCCCCCCCCCCCCCACCCCCCTTTCCTCCCGTTCCTCCCTCATCCCAGACGCTCTCCAGCTCCACCCTACCCCCCCCTCCCCTGTTATCCTGAGATCTCCACCGTCAGCCCCTCAGTAACTGTAGTCACAGCAGCAGCCGCCGCCGCCGCCGCCGCCGCCAGAGACAGAGGGAGGATATTTCCTCCCTGTCGGGTTCGTATGCTAATCTTGTTTTTATGCTAATGGCCCGATGCAATTTGTATGTCTAAGTGCCTCATTTTCCATTCACTGTCGATATTAATAGCCTCCGCTTCCGCTTTGATGGGATTTCGGTGGGTCCGCCATGTTCTTTTTTCCGTTATTTCCGACCATACCCTCTTATTTCTCACGTCATGTTTTCTGATCGCTGCGCCGCGCGACGGGAACGGCTGGGTTTGAGGGGTTTGGAGGAGGAGGGGCTTGCTCAAATCTAAGTGGGCCGATTCTGAGAGTGTGTGTGTGTGTGTGTGTGTGGTGGTGGTGGGGGGGGGGGGGGGGGGCGTGCTGTTTGTGAAACCAGAGGGCAATTTAATGAACTTTTATGGCTGACTTTTTCTCATTTTGACGGATTGCGGCGTATGAGACTCACTTCACTGACTTTATGGTTTATTAATCGCTTTACTTCTTGGAAGTCGGCCGGGGTCCAATAGGAAGCCGGGGATGCTGATGGGTAACAGCCTACATAAAGGCTCTGCGTGCACACACACACACACACACACACACACACACACACACACACACACACACACGCACACAATGTCAACAAACACAGTAGAACTTTATTTGTGTTGTGTTGCTATCGTAGTCGGAGACGTGGTTTAAAACCAATATTTATTACATGACAAAGTTCATGGCCAAGCCTGAAAGTGCGTGACAGATGGAATAAAGGTGCATATAAATGTTGATTACACACAAACACACACACACATACACTGAACGCATTGACGGCACACACACACACACACACACACACACACATAAGTACAAAGAAACAAACACTGCTCTGGCATTTCAACAAAATCGAAAAAAACAAATAAATAAATCATCTTGAAGATGACACATTACTATCAATGCCAAACCATTTGTTCAACCAGTCAATTCATTTAGGAATTAATCTCTAAAAAACAGAATACAAATAATATCCTTCTTCTTCAAAGAAGAAGAACAATAAGAGTGCGACAAACTTCTGAGTCCACAAATAAATCTTCACACATCTAGAGGATTGTTACGCAGGTCCTGGGGTTCAGAATGTAATATGCGTCTTTCTTCTTTATAGTCGAGAAAATTGTCTGTTTACCAGGTACTTTTGTTTGGAAAAAAGTGTCAAGAGTTTACACGTGTGTGTGTGTGTGTGTGTGCGTGTGTGTAAGTGTAGTTGGATTACACATACTTGTGTGTGTGTGTGTGTGTGTGTGTGTGTGTGTGTGTGTAAGACAATATCAAAGAGAAAAGATAAACAAATTAACTCAACATGGTATTGTGTATACGTCTAGTATGGTATAGTTCATGGTGGTAGTAGGCAGTAATTGGCCCAAATATTAAATTAATATTTAAGAAACTAGTCTCCACAAAATGACTGACACCAAAAAAGCAATAGCCTGAGCCTCAGCAGATTTTTTTTCCTATCTGGAGTCGATGCCTAACTTGTGCTGAAGGCTTCGAGATTCTGTGACATTTTCAAACAAAACGCGCGTGATGTAATGCAATGCAACACTCATGCTGCATTGAGAATATGTCCAGGTCAGTGAGCAGTCAATCGCTGCTCTGCTCTTTATGGGAGCGTAAGAGAGCCCGAGTGCATGCAGGAACCGAGCCGTGAACCGAGCCATGCACCCGCCCAGTGAACGCACCCCAGTGAACGCACCCACCCAGTGAACACACCCCAGTGAACGCACCCACCCAGTGAACACATGTAGTGAACGCACCCCAGTGAACGCACCCACCCAGTGAACACACCCCAGTGAACGCACCCACCCAGTGAACACACCCCAGTGAACGCACCCACCCAGTGAACACACCCCAGTGAACGCACCCACCCAGTGAACACACCCCAGTGAACGCACCCACCCAGTGAACAAGTGAACGCACCCCAGTGAACGCACCCACCCAGTGAACACACCCCAGTGAACGCACCCACCCAGTGAACACACCCCAGTGAACGCACCCACCCAGTGAACACACCCCAGTGAACGCACCCACCCAGTGAACACACCCCAGTGAACGCACCCACCCAGTGAACGCACCCCAGTGAACGCACCCACCCAGTGAACACATGTAGTGAACGCACCCCAGTGAACGCACCCCAGTGAACGCACCCACCCAGTGAACACACCCCAGTGAACGCACCCACCCAGTGAACACATGTAGTGAACGCACCCCAGTGAACGCACCCCAGTGAACGCACCCACCCAGTGAACACACCCCAGTGAACGCACCCCAGTGAACGCACCCACCCAGTGAACGCACCCCAGTGAACGCACCCACCCAGTGAACACACCCCAGTGAACGCACCCACCCAGTGAACACACCCCAGTGAACGCACCCACCCAGTGAACGCACCCCAGTGAACGCACCCACCCAGTGAACACACCCCAGTGAACGCACCCACCCAGTGAACACACGTAGTGAACGCGCCACGCAACACGCCATGCCACACATGCACCCACACATACATACATTTACATTGTTTGTCTTTTTTCTTTATTTTAGTCGATGTTTTGTTCATTTCTTTTGTTTGTTTTTTCTTTTGCTCTTTTTTTCTGTTTGTCTTTATTTCTTTACATTTTTTTTTACATGTTTCTTTGTTTCTTATTTGAGTTTTTTTCATTATTTCATTCTTTATTTATTCATTATAATTTTTTCATTTGTATCTTTCTTACTTTATTAATTTCTTTCTTACTTTATTAATTTCTTTCTTTCTTTATTAATTTCTTTCTTTCTTTAATCATTTTGATCTTTCTTCGTCCTTTAATTTCTTTTCCTTTTTGGTTTCTGTTCTGAGATTTGTCGACCTACCTGTTCTCGGTAGAAATCTTGTAATGTGTGGTCTGATGGGAATTTGAGTCCTACAGCAAAATGACACCTGTTGGCTGTTGGCTGCACTGTTCTTGCGTTCTTGCAGCTCCGTATACATCGCCAATGGCGGGCAATAGAGGGATGTGGAAACATTGCGTGGTGTTAGAATACAGACCGCATCACTTATTTATATTGTAAACCAGCTCTTCTTCTTATATGTGTTTTATTGTTTTATTAATACACATTTTCATCACTTTTTCCTGTGTGTTATTAAGTTGTTGCTACCATTATCAGTGATGCTGACCCTTTAGCACTCGCATGTGTCTTGTGTGCTTTGATTAATATTTAACACACTTTATTGATGTCTTTGTGTGTGTGTGTGTGTGTGTACAGCTCTTTAATTATACATACTTCCATGGTTTCAACAGCATGCTGCTGTTTGATAAATAATGTTACGCCTCCGTATCCCAAACGGCTTCCTTGTCGTGTATGCAAATCGTTGCTACATGCATGTTATTGCAAATATGGAGATAGTTGCATATTTATGATACGAATAATACAATTAACATACATCAATTATGCACACATCCACTGTGCAGTATATGCGCACCCGTAGAGGATGCTAAAGTTAATTACTGCTGCCTTTCATCGTTCCTGCACAATATATCACAATATATATATATAAAATTCATAGATGTGGCCCTGTGCGATATGACTCAGATAAGCTGAACTGGTGATCTAGTCTTTGGGTCTCGCTTTGTTCAGCACAAGCTCCTGGGAGGTTCAAAGATTAAACGCTTGCACTTATGCACTGGCGGTGCATATACTTTCCACGCAGACAGACTGGTTGTGTGGAGTTGTATCATTTGCAAACCATTTGTCCATCAAGGAAGACTTTTTCAAGGTTTTTCCTTCCCGAATATGTCTTGAATCACTCCCGTCTCTAATGACCGATGTGATTAATTGTCACCGTCTGTTTAAAAAACCTTCCCATTCCGGTCAACAATATTCCGTCTTCATGTTCTTTGTTTTTTTGCACTTCCGTCTCGTGCACTTCAACAATGAACCAGAATGTCTCTTTGCCTTTCAAATTGTCTTTTCGAACGCTCACTCCACAAGTGATTGTTTCTTTGCAAAGTGTGGGTACTTTCACATTATCCGAAAGCCTCAGAGGTCAAAGGTCAACACTACACTGTGTTGTATTAATCTTCGCAACTCACTGGCGGTTACCCGTACTTCCCCGTAAAACCGGGCCGCTCTCGTCATCATTTTAGCATATTTTACGGTCAACTTTTCACAATTCTTTCTGAAAGCAGGCAAAATGTCAGCAAAAAAACAAGAGAAACGCACGTAAATCGCTAATTGCTGCCGGTCCATTTCGGGCTGGTGTTTGAAGTCATTTTTTTTTTAGGACCCCAGAGTGTCCATTCCCGGGGACAGGGAAGAGTTTCCGTCCCTGAGCGAGCGTCCCCGTGTGAATTCCCCTTTGTCATGACAAACCCGCGTCAACCGAAATGTCAAGCTGTCCATTCTCACACACTCTGACCTTTCCTTTTTACACAGGGACATGACGGAGCTACGTCACACGGTATGCTTCAATGGAAAGGTTCTCCGCGGCGCCGGCCATGTCACTCATTTTTCCCCGGCGGTCCTTCAATCGCGTGTCCCCCCCCCCACCACCCCATGTGGGTGATTCAGCAGTGAATTGATCTGAAACGACTGTCATGCTATCTACTCTCATTCCTCAACCCCATGTGTGTGTGTCTGTCTGTGTGTCTGTCTGTGTGTCTGTCTGTGTGTGTGTTGGGGTTTTTTTGTGTGGGGGGGTGGGAGCGCAGTCACAGATACTGTATATGACGGCATTACATTATCACAGACAGTGGTGACGGTGAAAAAAACTCCGCCGCAGACATGATTCATTATGTAGCCTCCGGGAGCTAATCTGCGAGTGTTTGGAGGTCAACACTGAGCTTAGTCGCGTACAGTGGCTGTCGACACGTAGCTTGTACGACACCTTCAAAGTCAAGGTGAGTAAGAAGAAGAAACTAAAGGAAAGCGACATGAGGCCACGCAGTCGAGTGGCGCACTTTCATCCAAGCGTGGCCCTGATCTATGCAGGGGTTCCATGACCCGGACGCACACCCGGACGCACGCACGCACGCACACACACACACACACACACACACACACACACACACACACGATAACAGCCATGTAAGCCACGCGGCGAATAGCCCCATACAGCTTCCCTGCTGCTGCTCGTTCCCAGCGATGTAAAGCGTCCGCAGGGCGGAAAAAAAGATTTATGAAATACAACTCCCAACTTCCACTGGAGTGTGTGCAGTCAGTGTCACGCCGGCGGCCATTTCTGTGATCGGTCGGCAAAGCGAGACTCCTTAACGACGAGCGGCTCAAATCAAAACATCATATCCGTCTCTCTTCCCTGGCTTTTTGGCAGGCCGAGATGGACACTTCTCCGGCCCGTTCGGTTTACTCGTCCCAAACGGTTCAAACTAAGTCCCGCCTCCCAACCGGGCAGACAGCCAATCATAGTTTAGGATAATGGGGTGGCGGCACCTGGAGATGGCCAATCAGACTCCAGGTGTGGCCCGTGCCATAGCCGTAGCCATTGAGACCTCATTCCACTCTTTGGCTGCCCGGCCCCCAGGTTCTCTCGGTGGCATTTCCCAGCAGACGGGAAGCGTGAGCCAAATTGGAACGTCGCCACAGGGCACACCTGACACCTTCAATGGGACGGCAGAGGATGGGTGGGGGGTGGTGGTGGAGGGTGGGTGGTGGTGGAGGGTGGGGGTGGTGGGTGGTTGATGCCAGTGACTCTGCTTTCTCTCTGTGAAGCTGATCGTAATGGCTAATCACACTGAAACAATGGCCGACTCTATGGCTATTCTCTTCGAATGGCTGCAGCAGCTGCAATGGGCCGCATTTCCGGACATTGCGAAACCCCCCGGACCCCCCGGTGCTACGTCCACCTGTGCAATACTCTCAATATCAACGCGCAATATTACTTCCCATCATGTTACCTCTCAGTATTACCTTGCAATATCTCTCATATAATATCATGTTACCTCTAATACTACCTTGCAATACCTTTCTTCCTCTCATCATCATGTGCAATATTCTCATCTACTCTCATATCATGTGCAATACTTCTTCTCAATATGATCCTTGCAATATTACCATGCTACATTACCTTTCATCATCTTGTGCAATATTCTTAATATTCTTAATATCATGTGCAATACTACCTCTCACCGTTATTATTGTTATTACCCTTCAATTATTACCTTGTAATATTATCTTTCATCATCATGTGCAATATTTATCATGTGCAATACCATAGCCAACTTGTTTTGCTGACCGAATAATGGACATTCCCACTTGTGATGTCACTAGACGGTAGTCACATGCCAATTGTGAAACGGCTTGCAATTGCTAATCACACTCACATGCCACCAGGTGCATAATATGTCCCCTTTAAAAGGATAACATTTCCACTTTTCCACGCCTTTCAACCCGGATCTAGATCTATCGGCATGAGGGGGTTATTATAGTGTGCAAAAACACGCGCTGGTGTTTTTAGCTGACGCCCTCTGTACGTGTCCTCTGAGGTCACAGCTCAGCTCAGCGCGGGTGCAAAACCTTGCGTCATCTGGCGTCATCCCGACAGCGGAGACAAAAGATGAGGTAAACGTTGTTCGTCTGCATATGCTAGTCACACGGAAATGCTGCCCCTTTAAGCCGAGGACAGAGCGAGAGGCCGGAGAGGTGAGGCGGGGGGGGGAGGACTCGCTGGACGCTAATCGCAGGGGTTTGACAGGGGTGGGGCCAGGGGGTCAAGATGGAATGGTGAAGATGGCCCGCCGAGGAACATTCTGGTGACAAGAGACGGAGAGCCAAGCCTCTTGGTCTGTCTGGGAGTGAGATGGCGGAGAGAGAAGGGAGCGAGGAAAATGCAACGAGGAAATGCGTACGGGAAATGACATTGTGCGTCTGGGAGGCAAAGTCTTTTCTCAATATGGTTGGTGTTTACAGGAGGATCTTTAAACGTTAAGTGAGGAGAGCAGATGGCAGTGGTCGATGCTGGAGAGTTGGAAGAAGTTGAGTTAAGGAACACAAGAGATTAATGCATTACACATGGTTTGGATTGGATATATGTTCCCCAAAACAAAAATAAATAATGGATGCTTAATAAACCGATACCTGATAAACTGATAAGTTAGAGAGAGAGATAGAGAGAGAGAGAGAGAAAGAGAGAGAGAGAAAGAGAGAGAGATACAAAAAAGAGAGATATACATGTAATGTATGATATAATGATGATATACTGTATCATATAGAATGATTGAATGATAGATCATGTAAAATGTGAATGGGTAATGGTACTAACCAGGACACACTGCTATGTTGCAGAGTTTGGTCTGAGTCTCGGGCCTGCCACAGGCCACTCCTCCCCCTCCTCCTCCTCCTCCTCCTCCTCCTCTGTTCACACACTTCCTGCTTCGGATCCGGGAGCCCCGCCCACACGTCACAGAACACAGACTCCATGACGACCACTCCTCCCGCAGCCCATGCACTGCAAAAATCCCCCCCCCAA